>JAQPZY010001675.1:4060000-4287500 GCA_029931535.1 Margaritifera margaritifera | reverse complement strand
TAATAAATATATAATTATCGAAATGAAAGCAATAAAGGAAGCGAAAAAATGTAACTAAACCGTTTTAGTAGCGAATTTCTGGGACAAATCATTTTTTCTGTTTGTATTTAATTGTTCGTCTTTCAGAAAGTAATTTATATATGGCACAATAAAATATGCAGATACACCATTATAGAACAAGGCTTATTTGACACACGCACATTTGTTTATCATTCGGAAAGTATTACAGTGGAAATTCAAGTAAATGCAAATGAATCGACATTTTGTCGTTTACAATAAATCACGGTAAAGCAATTCCGAGATGCGTTGTGTACTCAGATGCAAGCGAGAGCATTCAAAATTCAATATTCTCAATTTACTGATTATTATTAAATTACTGGACCAAGCAGACAGACTCCAGGATATTATTTCAGATATAAAAATGACTAAACTAGAAAGACATTGAAAACAATAAAACAAACACAAATACTATTTCATTGCTTTGTACACATCATAAATAATGGCATAAAGCCACATTGTATTTAATTCAAGAGTATTTATAAAGGTGATTTAACGAGTACAACATGAAAGCAACAATGTCGGTATCCAGAGATAGTATCTCTTTTTTATATATGTTCAGGTCAGACAAAATGGCGCATAATGCTATTTGTGTCAAGTATTAACATTCAATATTAAAAGTGTTAATTTGTTGATTTAAAACACTGAAAAGGTTACACTCAAACGGTTTAGAAAGGGTGCAGTTTTACCAATTACTTTGATAATAACATCGAGATAAGATGCATCAGCCCCAATAGCAGAAAAAAAATAAAATAAAATATAGTGAATTAAAAGAATGATTAACTGAACGTTGTACCTACACAGTACACAAACAAGCGGGAAAATATTTCCCAACAAAAAGAGTTCATCTAAGTCGAATGGATGACCAGTGACAAGTATACATTGATGACGTGCAGGCATATGAAAAAGTAAATGAAAACAAATACATGATAGTGATATATATTTTTTTCGAAATACTCTTGAGCTGAAAAAGTAAAAACTATAAAAGGAGATGACATATACGATGCTTTTGGATAACTATTCAAAGAGAGAATGTTTGAAAATACACATTTTGATGAAGAAAATAGTTTTGCAACAAGAAAGTTGAGTATTTATTGGAAAATAAAAAAAAAACTAAATACTTCTCAGCTTACTCAAATAAAAAAGCATTTGTAATGAAATGGTTCAACATAACTCGAAATACTTGAGTGTGGAAGAATTTCATGCAAAATAAAACCATAAAAAGAGTCAATGTTTTACACAATTTTAATGATGGTTACAATAACACCTATGATAGTTCATTAGAGATGACTTCAGTCCGAGCATGCAATAAGAAAAATGGATATGGACCAATCTTTTAAATTACTTGACAAATGATACATTTGGAACTCAGTGTAATATGCATAAGTTAAAAATACAAAGCAAGTTTTGAAAAGGGCTTTCTTCATAATTTTACTGAAGAAATACTTAAAGTCAGTCAAGTAATTTTAGGTGATTATGTTATTATCACACTGGAAGACTTGAAACAGATGATATAGAAGACATGTTTTAAGAAAAGAAGTTATCGCTTTACGACAAACAAGATGACATATACAAAGCTGAAAATATTTTGAAGACAAAACGAATGAACGGTAAAATGTATCTATATGTGAAATGGAAAAGATATGAAGAATCGCTTAACAGTTGGGAACCAGCTGAATACATTATGTCATTATTTAAATTATGTACCAAAAGTATACATTTCCTCAGGAAAAATGTAACAAAAGCACACCTCTCCAGCGGAGACGGGGTAAACACAATACATAAATAACGTTATGAAGGAGCAGGAAAACTTTGAGCTTTGGAAACAGAGCTTTCTAGAGTGTGACAGATGTTGAGCAAATGGTGTATTAGAGCACGAAGGAGTTAAAACATGCATTATATGTAAATTTGTTTTGATCACAAACCAAAGGAATGAAAAGAAAGTACATACAAAATCATCACAGGCAAGCAACAAAATGGTACCCTTAAAAACGTAATAAGGCGACTACAGTGTGGACAAAATCCTAGATGGGTAATAAATGACATCACAGAAGAATTGAAAAGAAATTACATTAAAATATATCACGTTGATTCCAACTACTTCAAAAGGTAGTTCAAAAACAAATAAATATAATGTAGAGAACAACAAGCTGGTCTATGAAATCTTTAAAAAAGGGGTAATTAAAATCACACAAAATGTTGATGCAATCATGAGCACATTTAAACTTCTCTTGAATTTCAGTCAAAGAAAGTATAGCAACCGTGCCCATGGTGGCAAACTTTGAGCTAAATGATTTGATATGCGAAGAGATTTTACACCACATGGATGAAGTAAAATCAAGTACACTTTTCACAGTGTGTAGATACATAGATTTTGAGAATACAAGTGTTCTTGTGGAACAGCCGAGCATTGTAAAACCCAACAACTACCTTCAGCACGATTTTCTTGGAACTTTCATATAACATCCAGTAGCAATTAAAATTAAATTGCACAAAAATGGTACAATCATGCAGAATGTTTGTGTGCGAAGTGAAATCATTTGTAAAATGTTAAAAATATAACAGAGAAAGACTTATAGAGGGTGAGGAAGAAAACGAAATACAAAATATTGATGCATGGAGTGTGTAAAATCAACGAGATCAAAATCGTATTACAGTGGAGGAAAAGATGAGAGAGAGAGAGAGAGAGAGAGAGAGAGAGAATTGCATATGAATGTAGAAAATAAGTAAATAGAGGCTCGATGTCGTTGCACAAGAAAGTAAATTTTCACATTAATTTTTTAAAACCAAATAATGAGCATTAGATACAGATATAGATACAATATTGCTTTTGTAGATTTCTACTGCACGCTAAGTTTTAAGCGTGCAGTGCACGTAGGCTTATCTCAATACTACTTTATCACGTGTCTACGCCTTTAATCCAAAATGCAAACAGCAAACCCATTAATGCCAAAATAAGTAAAATAGCATGTTCAACAAGGAAAGAAACAAACTGTCAAGCTCATTTCATTGTCAATACTTTCCATGCAGTGATACCACTGCTTGTTGTTTGATTTTTTTTTTTTTTTTTTTTAGAACTCAAACGAAAAATTACCAATATTTATTAAGGTAGTTTTTTTTGTTAATGAACAAATCATCTTTTGCCTCCTGGGTGAGCAGCACCTCACCCACCACCAACTCAAACTAAACGTTATAAAAAAGTTAATATTGATCGAGCAACAATTGATACTGTCATATCTATTGCAGTGGATATAGCAACAATTGTAACATCCTTTTGTTTAAATTTTAAATTTTGTTTCGATCTTTCTCCGAATGGCAAATTCTCCCTAAATTTCTTTATTAATCCTTTCAATATTTGCTCCGAAAACTCTCCCCAACTGTGTTAGATGTCGAACTAATTGTGCTTTTTATCTTTCAACACCTTTAAACCGTTTTTGCAGTATAGCTTTTTGTTTGAGTCTTTTTCTTTGCTCGAATATTTTTTTCTAACATTTCTTAATCTGTTTTTCATGCATTTTAACATCAATTTTCATATATTGTGTTTTTGATTTGACAACGTCTGCAGTATTTACACAACCCTTTAATGATCTTCCCTCTTGTATAGTGAATCATATTTTTAGTGCAAGTGGAAGGTCTTCATTTTGAATTCTTTAAAGGTAGTCATGTATAACATTTTCTGTTTTTCTTACCTGTTGTTCAAAGGTTCATTTGTGTCTATTGTTTGCATCACTATCTTTTCAGGTACTTTTATTGATTGCCTTTGTACAATAGTGGGTTCTAGCATATATTTATGTTTAGTCTCCTCAACAGGACGTATCAATTGTGATTTGTTGCCTTATTTTGCCCAACCTAATGTTCCTAATAACTCCTTTTCGATCGTGCCTGCTATAGTGCTAGGAGCTAACATCATATTGATCTTAGCTTTCGTAGAAATGTGAACTTCCTGTGTCGTACCATCAGAATCACGCTTTACGTAACATAAGGTTTTATTTTCGATTTGTAAGTTATGTCTTTCCAAGTGGTACTGAACTTTATCCATCTCAAGTCCTTTCTTTATCTTCCTCTTGTAATCATCAATGACATCTAGTGAAATGTTTAAACTTGTGGCAATCTTTGAAATCATTTGCGACATTTACAGCATTTATCAACTTGCGTCTGATCTTGTCTTTGTACTATATCATTATCTTCATGCAAAGGATTTTCTATTGATTTATCAAAATTATTGTCAGTACCTTCTGCAATTTTTTGTACTGAATAATGTACCAAAGGTACAGGTCATTTGTCGGCTATTTAAATAGTGAAGATTGTGCGACCAAGACGTGCTCCAAAACTGCATATAATAGCGCAAAATGAAACTTCCATTTCTTAATACTTAAATTTGTTTGGCTTTTAAATAGTATAGCTTTTACATACAAACATATTTCAACTGAAATAAAAACATTATCAAAGAAATTGTATCATTCAACATTAAGCTGTGCCCTTAATGTTGCCTGCAACATACTTTAAAAAAAGCTACTGGGGTTTACAGCTGATCAATCTTGAAACATGGATATTGAAGAAGTTGCAAAACTAATTATTCTAGTTTCATTTATACAGTTGACTACCTACTATCACATGAACTTTTACTTAACATAATTGTTACTCAGTAAATATTTTGCAAAAGCAACCCTTTACCACTTGGAAAATGAGTCCCGTTCATATTATATCATATTATATCATATCATATCAGATCATATCATATCATATCATATCATATCATATCATATCATATCATATCATATCATATCATATCATATCTATGTGTGTGTGTGTGTGTGTGTGTGTGTGTGTGTGTGTGTGTGTTAGTCTGTGTGTGATATGTGAGTGAACAGAAACCAAGTGTTTCAGTTATATATTTCACTACACTTGAAGCGTACCCAAAAATTTGTCACTCCTTTACTACGAAAATTGATAACCAAGCTATTCATATGGTACAGTTGATAACAAAACTGTTCATATGGTGCACGTGCGTAGCACCGCAATGACTGTGTGTGATAATGGTCTTAGTTACAGGTTGCAAAATATTAAAGAGATTACAAATAATTTGGTCGGAGAGACTGAGCACAATAGATTGGTTAGAACCAAAAGGCAAAGTAGCTTCATGGTTTTGAATTGGGTATCAGTCGCATTGCAACAGTTTCAGTATGTAACAGCAGCTGGATTAGGCGTTGCTAGAATGCCTACCGGTGTGGTTATTCCTTTGACTTTTAGTGGGGTTTGGTACAGCATTGTTAGGATTTGCTGCAAAGCTTTCAAAGAAAACATGTAACACCAATAAAGTTTTTAAACATGATGAAATACTAAGACGTGGAGGAAATAAAAAAAACTGTCAAAATTTTCGAGGAAGAAAAGTAATTAAAAAAGAAAGAGATTTAAGAAAAGTTAACTGAAAAACAAAAAGACTATCGTATCATGACCAGGCCTACAGAGCACGAGCATTATCACAACAAAGGAAACAAATTGAACAGAAACACTTGAACAGCGAGAGTCTGTGCCTTCGGTACAACACTTGGAATTTAAATTTCTCCTGTATAAATGCTTTGTTAATAAACCAACAAACCTTTCTTGTACTGATGTTGATCAGCAACAAGGCCGCACTCATGCACATGCCGTTTCTGGTACAATACTTGATAGCTATATTATCTTAGATGCTCGCCCACCCCCCGAAAAAAGAAATACATTTTACCATTCCAATTCATAACATAAATGGTCAACTATCCATTTCATTGCAAAAATATATATGTATTGTTGTGTTTTACGATATTTTCAATGAACATAAACACAGTATCTTCTTCTACATAAAGGACAATAAAGAAACAATTATAGTTTTAATAATAAATAAATTCAAGAAAGGAATGACTGTAAATGGTTAAAACGAAGAACGTAAAGATATCGCATGTTTGAAACACAATTCAAAAGTCAAAAGTTCTTGTCGCCTAGAGTAATAATTACACGGTGTACATAACAAACTACAACTCAAACGTTTTAGTATTCAACAGCCATATATTTATATAAACATCTACTGAATCTGATACAGTTTGTGGGCATTTAAAACCTAAAATTATATATGTCTTTATGGATTAGATCAATCATATAAACAATTACTCTAATGTCTATTGTTCGTGATTGGTAGAGTCTCTACATGTTAAAATTGCTCTCCACGGAAACTTTGTTTCAGACAAAGTTAGTGGTCATTACAAAGAATTACACAGGGGTACAAGTAACATGTTGCATATCAGCATAAAAGACGAGGATGGACAATAATACAAGTTCGCGTGTGCCTGTAGCATATATTGTTCACCTAAAGTGAAACATACAATGATGGCAGATGTGTCTCTTACAGGATCTAGTGAGATCAATTTTACCTTAAACAATTTAGAACAAACAATTTTTTTTTAAATTAAAAAAAAGAAAACAGGAGAAAGATGTAACATTAAGTTAAGCAATTGCCTGTGACATAGTCCTCAACACAAACCTTGTTTACCTGATCCTGTTAAATTAAATCCTACTGCTACTAGTCAGTTTGGAGAAAGATGTGTTGATATTCAAATACGTAAGACTTTAGAAGATAATCATTTGGAAGATATCAAGACGTGAATAGAAAACATGTTTACAGAACATTAACATCGATTGAATAGTATGGACAATAAAGAGCTCACTAATATGCAGAACCGCCAAAATAGATTGATGAGAACAGAAGAAAGATTGTAGATGATATAGACTTGTTTACGCAGAGATTCAGAACCTTATCTAGTGTCGCAGAAACACTGAAAACCGTAAGAAAAATAGTCGATGTACTAGGGTCTCGGCCTAACATCCATGAGTACTGGCAACTAATGGAACAGAAGTTAAAGAGTGAGATAGATGCTTTAAAAAGTAACATGGGAGAAATTTAAGAAGATATCTCTTGAAAAGTATAGCACCTTAAATCTCAGTGGAACATATCTGGAAGAATTAATACACCAGGTTCTAAATATATATCATGATTATCTCCTAAATTGTTGCAGCCAATTTTATTCCAAACCAATTTACCATGAGCATAATCATTATCATAAATGTTTTCATTTCTTAGGGTTAAAAAAAAATCTTTTTCCTCAGGAAATTTTTTAAAGCTGTCTGGATAGTCGTATGGGTAAATACCCTTCTTTCGTAATAATAAAAAATCATAATTTATTTATTGCAAACATTTTAGAATCTTTCAAAGCTTTACTTAGTTTGTCAGGTCACCCATAATAACCTGCGCACTATAAATGAATGTCAGCTGTCCAATTGAAAAAGTCATATATTATTCCTTATTCTTAGTTATGCCAATTATTGGATCTTTTAAGCTTTTGCTATTTCATTCTTGATAAGATGTCCATCATCTCCACGTAAATAATGGAAAATTACAGGAAAGTTTGTTTTATATGGTAATATTTTTAAATTTAAATCACATTTGTTATGTGCTGCACCACGATATGTTACACTTATGTGGCAATAATCTCTAACTTTAACATTATTTAATTCTTTCTCACATATATAACTGTGTTTCAGATTGATATTTTTTTTTATCCTCTTCACTCATTATTACTTTTTATTGATAGTTTCTGTTGTATATTCAAGATTTTTCAGACAATTTTCAATAACATTTTTACCTCTATATTTTTAAGCTCCATCGCTTCCTATAAAAATTAACAAAATGAACATGAAAATGTTTTAAAATTATTTCTGTTATATTTCCTCCATTTTCTTTTTCTTTTTCGTTTTAAGAATCTAAAAATCAGCATATATTACAAATGGAACTGGCATCTAGTTTTGATAACTTTTAAAATGAAGTAAATTATGCTCTTTATCAGGACATACCACTTATCGACTTGCTTTCTTTACAATTTTCCATATTTTGATATATTTATATTTAAATACGAAATGCCTGAAACAGTCCAGTTAGAACCTTTTTCACAATACTCAGCAATTTTCTTTTAATGGTTTCATACTTATAAACAAAGCATTATCAATATCATTATCATTCATATATGCGCCTCAATTTCATCACCACTCTCATTTATAAATCAATTTTAATTATTGGCATGTATTTTAGTGATCTTCGTTCATTCAATTCTTTACTTAGTAGACCACGTATACATTTTTAAAAATTATTTTCTAATAATATTGTTTCACCTTTGATTCTTTGATGTTTTGTTTGATGGAAGAATCTCATAATTAGCTGCAGATTAACTATTTACTGGTTTTGTTATTATAGTTTTTCGGTTTTTGGAAGTTTTCCATTATTATATACTATATATTTTACTCCTTAAGCCTTTTTATTTTGGTTTTAGGAATTATATACATATAATACAATAATGAACGACCCGAAGATTATAATAGATCAGATTTAGAAGAAGAAAAAAAAAAGAATGACGAAGAGAGGAAGATAGGCATAAATGTGTACAATAAACAAACATTTATATGTGATGTGATGTATACAGCAAACTTATTACATAACGGACTCAATGTATTTGCATATGAAAGACGTTACGACCCTATGGCTCGAACAAACGTAACAAAAAGAAAGTGAAACCAACAATGTTTGTAAAAATCTACAAACAATTTATTTTAAATAATTAATGTGAAAATCAAAATAAACTTACAGTTAAGTGTATTCAAATCCAAATAATCCAACAATTATTAGTATCCTAATCACAAGTCCTGTATATATAGATACTATAAAATGTTCCAAATGAATGAATGTTCCAAGTTAATGAATGTTCCAAATGAATCTTCGTAATGAACGAATATTCTAAAAAAATGAGTCTTCGTAATGAACTAATGTTCCGAAAGAATGATGATTCCGAATGACCGAGTCTGTACTGTTCCGATGTATCAACGATAATGTCAGATCATCTTCAAGTATTCAGAGGCATCCGAGAAAGTCCTAAATATAACTCCAGGTAGCTCTGATGAATGGTCCAATAAATAATTCCTTTTGAATTGTTTATACAGCATGGCATTACATCATTACAGAATTCCAGCATGGCTATTATTTCAAACTCTTTGATGATTCCAAAGCTGATCATAAAAAACCCAGTTCTTTTCAACTCAAGATCTAAAATGGAATGGAAATAATTTGCATTTCCAGGTCTTTTATACAACTTGCAAATATCACATTTCACAACAGGAAACGTGTCATATTACGACCCAGAATGCAATACTAAATGCGTCTATTTCATGGAATTTTACTGAAGAATGATTAACAGCTCTGACCTTGAACAAAAGGTCAGTAAACATGTTGTTATTTGATTAATAGTACAACTAAACCCAGCTTAAATATGACTCACTATTTGACACAACTTTAAAGTAGAGTCATAGGCCAAAAGTTTAAGCACATTATTGATTCCATATACATAATTCCGTAACAAAGAACATAAGGCCAACTTTTCTTCATATCGTTAAATGCTGTATATCTTTCAAGGGAACCCAAGAATAAACTTGCCGACGATGCCCTTTCCATGTAACAAACACTTGTTCACTTTTATAATCACGTTTTATAATTTTTTTCTATTCTTTTGTGTTGCGTTTTGTAACTCAGGTTTATAAAATGTACCATAATTTTGTTCACCTTTCAAATCTTCTATTTCATAAACAATGGGGTTAGTATATCTGGTATTTATTATTTAATACATGTCTTCTGTCCAATTTGGAGTATATCCTTTACCAAATTTATATTTTTTGTTAGATATTCCATATCACTATAACAATAATCATGTTTGTTTATTTTACATATATCCATCTAATTTATTAGCTGGGAGTATGACATCTAAGTGGTTTTCAGGTCCACAGTATCTGTAACCTGATAATGTTAAGCACTGTTTTGGTAATACAGATAAAAATTTGGCTTATATTATCTCCTTTACCACCTGTATTTCATGGCAATATTTTTATTTTTATTGTTAAACATATCACACATACTACTTTCATAATTCTTTTGTTATTCTTTGTTTCCCTAAAAACCACATAATCCGTATCAGTTTATTTTCTGCACTTCAAACAGTATAACTTCATGCATTATATAAGTATGTTATACTGTATTTGCATATTTAAATTACTTGGTTGTTGGTTTTTATGGCAAAAGTTTGATTTATTCCAACCACATATTGAACATATATCTATCATAATTCTTTTATTATTCTTTGAATGGCGAATAGCCTCTTCGTTTGTATGAGGTTTTTTTAATGTTTTTCTTCGCACTTTAAACAATATGATTTCGTGTAGAATATAAGAATGTTATATTGTACTTGCATATTGTCTGATTAGGTGCTCATTTAAATGACTTGGTTTATATTTAAAATCCAGCAAAATATATATCGTCTTTTCACCTTAGTATCTGTGTATAATATAATACACACAATAATAGCTGCACATGATACTATCCACATGTTGTATTTGTGAAGCGTTGTAAACAATTTGGTTCCCACTCATATATTTTTAAAAAAATAATATCGGGTGGAGGTAGCTTAAATGAATCAAAATATTTCAATATCTATGCTTCTGAGATCAATATAAGCAGCTACCCAATGTGTTCCATTTCCTTTGAAAAAGTCTTCTAAATTAACTGTATTACTTTCGTTTTGTCTTATTTTGTTTCGAAGCATATCTTTATTAAACGTCCTCTAAAGGTTTTTAATATTTTTTTCATCTTCGTTCGATTTGAATATTACTAGGAGGTTATGTTACTTTTTATGGATTTAAAAAAAAAACATTTTCCTCTTGTTTATCTGGCAATGTTATTCCTTTTCCAAAAAAGAATTCCCAAAATATCTGGTAGAAGAGAACTTGCTGCGCCTGTGAGTAGACGTAACATAGGAAGGAACCCACTTTTTTCAGTGTGTCCGTGAAAAGTTTATATCTACACCATGGCCTGGCTTCTTGCTTTTTAAATTCGTTTGATTTCCGTTTTTGTTAACATCAGTTTATCTGAGCTGTTAATTAGCTTTTATCAATTCTTATAGCGAGTTGTGGCTTTTTTGTGCATATTCTTTTACTTTTGTTTGTTTTGTGCTGGCTTAAATTCAATCCAGATTCAGTGTATAACATCTTAATATATTATATTATATCATAATAGTTGTATCGAAGCTCTTTGTTTAGATAAACCAGAACCTTAAGTCGTTTTTAAGATAGGACCACCTTGATTTAACATATTTTTTGTCACTTTATATTCAAAATCTCTTTTGTTTGCAATCCTAAGTTTCAGTAATTGTGTTTTAGTCAGAATTATTTTATCATAAGCATCTTTTACTTGATTCGGTTTCAATATTATTGTTATTGGTTGATGTTTTAAGCAAGCATTTATTAATATTTCCTTTTATTGATTTGATAACGATACAGGAGGTTTGGTATAACTGATTATAATATATGATTATACAATAACATTAATCTTACCATTATTGGATTTAATGTTAGCTAACGATCACTTAAGTTAACAGCATAACACTGATATGGAGTATCTGGTAGAGGATCTCCATATTGAAAATTACCACATAATTCCCATGTAATCTCAATATCAATGGTACTCGTTATACGTTTTTCATCATGCTTGCTAACATCAAAATGAAATATAGAGTATATACTTCCTATTTCAAAACAATTTATAGTTTGGCCAGTGTCAAGATTTGTGTATTTATTTACAGCATCTTCAAACATCTTATGTTCGCTTGAATCATTTCTATTAGCTTCAGCAAAATTGCGTCGTAAAACACAAATTCGTCTTAAATTTGCATTATAAAATATCATATTGTTTTTTTCTTGGTTAGTGCTTCTTGGTGCACTCTGAAATTATATAAACACATGTCTTGACAATTGTGTAGATGTTGTAGACTCTTGTTGGTATTGCAATCTATTTTACGAGATAATACACGTTTATTGTCATAGTAAGTATTTAGTTTTAGTTCCAAAAAGTTTTCAGGTACAATGTTTAACTTGCCAAAATATGGTTTTTTGTTTAGTTTGTAGGATCTTGGTAATTTAATTTCAATATCTGAGTCATAATCAAGTTTTTCTGAACGTTCTTCTTGTTGTTTTCATTCGATGGTAGAATTAGTGAGTTCGTTGCTTTACTTGGCTGTGTAATTTATAGGTGTCAGTGCTGTTGAAGGTGGTTGCTTTTTTGATAATGCTTATTCTATTTCACGCATTTGTTCTCTAATCTTTTGTTCAACTTTATTTCATTTTGTTATTTGTTTTTTACAAATACTTCCTTAACGTTTTCTTCAAAATTCATTTCTGTTAGTATCTTTGTAGTAATTATATCAGGATAATCTAATACTGTTCTTTGTGCTGTTGTTGACCTTTTTTTTAGTTTTATATTTTTTTTTCTTTTGACAAAAACAATGATAATAAAAAATTGCTTATAATGGTGAAATTTGAGAGTTTTGTATCAATATCGGTATTTAGCTTTGAAGACTAATGTAACATAATATAAATGTTAATTAAAACATCAAGTAACATTGCAAGATTACGTGATTATTTAACGCGATTGTGTTCTACATATAGTAAGAGTTATAAATTGTATGGAACAAAGTATATATCATCATCTATAGTGACAATACCAGCAATTCCAATTTTATTCTGCTAGTATTGAGGGTTATTCCTGTAATAACAATATCAATAAATAGTGCATTGAAATCGGATGATAAAAAATCAAAATAAAAATGTAATGACCAATTTTGAAGCGATTATTAAAGCATGTAAAATCTAATATCCATGGTGACAATAAGCAAACTATAAAATATCTATTTGAACAAATAAAAAAATTCCAAAGAAATAGAGCCCGTGAAAAATATTAAAAATTGTACAAGATCAATGGCTATGAAGAAAATAAAACTTAGTTTTTACATAACTAAGCATTATAATGGAAAACAAATCAAGTTCTCTATTGATAATAAAGAAGAGAAAAATTCCATGCATAACTTCTTTTTACATGACTCCCATTATATGATTGTTGGAAGCACAGGGCAAGGAAAGACCAACCTTTTGCTTAATTTATGACTTAAATGCCTTAATTAAAATAAACGTATCGTATATACCATAAATGATGACCATCCAAAATATATACCATGTTGGACGAATTATGCAATAAAATAGAGCATAAGACTAATTACAAAATATTTTAGATTTCTTACCTAACGATGAAGTTATTCAATTAGAAACTTTAGACAACGATGCACAAAATAGAACCGTGTATGATGCTATCAAAAATTAACCACAGTAATGTGAACAATTATAAAGAATACTTTTCATTATCAAGGAATAAAAACACAAATTGTATCTATTTAACTCAATCGTATTATGATGTGCCAAGGTATATTAAACAAAATACAAAATGTTTTGTATTGTGTAATTGGTTACATAACAAAGATATACGTCAAATATCTGATGATCATTATTTTCGAGAAATCAATAAAAAAAACTATTTGCAGATATATATATATATATATATATATATATATATATATATATATATATATATATATATATATATATTAAATGCACAACTCAGCCATATTTTTTGTGGTCTTTGAGAAAACAACTTTAAATATACTAGAGCGATATAGAAAGGGATTCGATCAGTTTAATATTACCTCCCAATACATAACCCAAGTTAATCCAATAATATATTTAGAAACCAATTTTCATGGACCTGTAAAAAGGGTGGGTTTGAAAAAGTAATATAAAAAGGTTTTAAAAAATATAATAGTATCTAATATGGATCAAATATATAAAGTCTATATGCTATTTGAAGAAGTTATTAAAACATCTTCACATGTGCGTGAATATCTCACTTATCCAGAAAAAAGAAACAAAACCAAAACATTAACTATAAAATATAAGAAAAAGAATTAAAAAAGATACAAATAAATAAACATATTATATACACTGAACAAGAACTATTATGCGCAAAAGAAATTTAAAAATTAAATGGCATAATAATTTTAACAATAACATATTACGTAATCATCTTGCATATTGTTTTTACAGGCATATCATAAAAAGTATTATGGATGCATTAGATGAAATTATATATAATTAAAAGAAAATCCGAGAGAATATTTATTAAGAAAAATTATATATCTTGAAAAACACATACAAAAGTATATATAAAAAATGAAGACCACAAACAAATATGTTTACATGTGCGACAAAAATATGCTAAACCTGACCAAAATCCTAAATTTACATTAAAATAAACAAATTACTATTAACAAAAAAAGACGTACGAAAAAAAAAGGAATTAAATAAAAAGGCACAAAATGTAATGCGCAAAAAAGTACTGCTGTGTATAGAAGAAATTCAAACATTTAATATAACAATAAATTACGACAATAATTGATAAAAGTATCATCAAGTACATTGTTTCAAAAGACATGATATATATTTTTATTTAAATATTAATATATTTAAAAAATAAAAAAAAATTAAAAATGTGTTTAAGAAATATATATAAAAATGTTGGAACCAAACATTTTACAAACTAACCACCCAAGAATCGTTTTACAAGGCAAGCACACAAAAGCAAGTTTCGCCAGAACAGCTCATTTCTCTACTACTGAGATCCAATAAAACGATGGAGAGATTAAAAACACTAAAAAAAATTATTATAGCACAAATATTACAGACTTAAACAATAAGAAACTTTCAAATACTAAATACAGTGTCAGAGTTTCATAAGAATTATGATTTAACACAGATATCCAAAAATATGGAGGACAACATGATCAAGATTGATGTGGACGCCAGCATGATAAAACTTATAAAAACAACGATTTATCTATTACATATTTGAGTGATAAGATCAAAACAATAAAAGATGATACATTTACTGAATTTCTAAATGTTACATGCTGAGCTTGAACAATCGAAACCAGAAGAACAAAATATATTGATATAGAAATTGTTAATAATATCAGTGCCGTAGAAGGTAGTATTGACGAAATAGACACAAAGATAAAACGTGTGAAATAAGATTTAACGGATTTGATAAAAGAATTTAAGATGGAGATAAATACATTAAAACTGAAATGGATAAAGGGACTTGCATTAAATGATGGAATTAATACAGTTACTACAGAAATAAACGAAAACACAGAGATAGTCGAAATTCAATCAAATATAAAGAGTATTGCTCTGGGTGTTAAAATGGACGAATTAGAAAAGAAAATTGGTGATTAAAAAAGTAGTTGGAAGAGAAAATGAAACTAATACCTAAAAGTGTGTACCACGTCAGGAATATCCGGATGGAATCGATTCAGTGTGAGAGAACAAGGTGATTCTAAATTGTTAAAGATTAATCAAAGCCAGGATTAGGAGCTGCGATTTAAAACAAATAGAGAAAAGAGTAATTAGACATTTTTAAGTTTGAAACTCCACCGCAGACGTTATTTAACTGCTATGGATTCAATGCATCTTAGCTAGCCATGGGTAATAGATCCACTTCATTATACATCGACCCTTGGCATAAGTAGCTAACTAGAACAGTGGATGAAAGAGTTACTACCCGTAGGAAACTAAATCAACTGACCTATGAAAGAGCTTTTTACACATGTTAGGTATCCAATACGGTGATTTTCATGATGTCCATATGCCTTGGATCGAAAGATAAACTTGTGTGAATGGTTTAAATTGGAGAAATTGAAAATCGACATGCGCTGTTGTCTGCCGAGGCTGCAATGAGTATTCCCAGTATGTATCTAAGTAAATCTGACGATTAATCTGATTGGATCAGTTTCTTTTAGCTGCATTCAGTTTGATAACTGAGCGAAAGAGACTGTTTCGGCTAACTGCATTTGCCAAAGTTGATGTATAATTAATGGGCGTCGATGACTCTTGGCTAGCAAGACGGTTCTAAATATGCTCCATACAAGTTAGATACTATGGAAGCTTCACAGCAAGATGTCATTACAATGAAAATATCAGGTTTATACACAATTGTTTCAACTTCAAATATTGAAGATTTAAGAGTTTTGTTAAGCACTTACATGGATTTTTACATTGGGTCTGAGGTAACGACTAATGTGTCTTTCTCACGTTAGACATCTAAAAAATATGATTCTTGTCTGCACAGAGCAGTGGAAAGACTTATATTTTGTTAAAACAGACCTTTATTGTGCTGTTTCCAACGCAACAGACACTTTTAGCAGCAATAGTAATTTGACCAGGAATAGGTAAAGACCCAGCAATATAAGGCAGGATCTGTTCAGATTATAGTATCCAGATAGAGTTGAAAACAAAAAGAAAAGGATATGATAAACCATAAAAGAATTTCAGAGAAATACTGCAGAGTTCAACGAAAACAAAATACAGACTGGTGACTTGAACAGCCTGAATAATGCGTTGTGTGTTTGTATATATATATATATATATATATATATATATATATATATATATATATATATATACATACATACACACACAGAGTAGGCATCGATGCGTTTACTGACTCAGAAAATAAGGTAATACATTTTTAAAAAAACGATAATAATTTATACTAACCTTATGATGGACAACTCAAGTAGGAATGCAGAGTTATTGCACCTGTGATGCGTGTTAGTGTGTTTATTGCTTACAAGGTTTTATACAGTATAAATAATGTAGCTATGACAACGTACGGAAAATACATAAATCCTCACAAGCTGCAAACGATAGCGCAAGGAGTTAAATATATCCAGTCCAACACCACTGTATCACATACGTACTGAACAACATTAGACCTAAAAAGCTTTACAACAGCAATACCAAAGCTAAGTCCAAATATCATGATTGTTCTAGCTATATTTTTCGACTTGTTTGATATGAAGGGAGAAAGGTAGATACTGATGATGCAGTGAATAGTAATATGTGAAGAATGCTTATTAAAGATACCACCGTATCCAAGGATGATATGAAGTTGAATGACTACAACATTTTCTTGTATACCAATAGTGTTGTTACTTGATTCGGTTACAATTAGTAGGATTGAAAAATGCATTATGAATGAAATCATTGACAGTTAATGCACAGAATATCGGTACTGAAGCTATACAGTGTGTGCTAAAAAGTTCATAATACCACTTGACTTCTAGATTCTATCAGATTGTCCATTGTATCCTGATGTTCTTCCACAGAAATTCAGATTTAACATAACTCTTGAATAAGCCTCTGAAGTGATAGAAAGTGGAAAAGAGGAATATTAACTGGAAACGATTGCCTAGAGTAAGACACAATTTCTTCGGAATCAATTGTTCAGTCGGTAAAAATATAAACACAGAAAAGGAATTACTTTATTTTATGTCAAGAAATGACTAATGATTGTACTCATTTATGTACCTACTACTCTAATACAAAAGATATCCGAATTATTTTGATACTTCGGACTTTTAATGTGAGGATATATTCGTCTAGTTCTCGGACTGTATGTTTCCAAACAGATATTGGAGTGATAAGAGGTTAAGTTTCTCAATCAGAAGCACATATTTTGGGGTTCCTTCTTGTATTATCTTCCCTAGACCACCAAGGCTGTAGATTTTGAGGAACTGAAGACAAACACGCAATTTCTTATGTTCAGTAATTCAACACGTTGAAAGTTACACGTTGGCAGCAATACTGTTACTTTATTGATGACTTTTCGTGGTAAATGAAGTTTGACTGACACGTGTTTGTGATACGGATAGCGAGGAAAACACTTGTGGTGGTTTCTATTTCCAATCATTGCTTGTGCTAGAAAACAGCCAAACGCGTTTTCGGTGACCCTGTATCTAAAATATTCACTGGGATATTGTGTGGAAGAAAGCATTTATAAATTAATGTTTTTTAATGTATGCTTCTAAAGCTAATACAACATATGCGCGTGTTGAATATCCTTGTTCAAAGGCATTCGGCTGCATTGTATCTGTTTTCATATTAGAGAGTTCTCAGTGAGCGAACTTGCTTACTTAATTATGCACATGGAGCAATTATTTTTCTCGATATCATTACATCTCGATATCATTACAGCTCGATATCATTACATCTCGCTTATTTTCAAATTTACTTTGACTTAGATTGTTAAAAGAAATGAATTTCTTAAACAAAGTCTCTATCTTTCTTTTGCTGTTTTTCTGATAATTCCATCCGATGAAATTTGCATACCTAGCAATAAACTGAAAATGACTAAAGCCTTTCATTAATGCAAAATAATGTAAATGTACCATGGATGCTTTCTGATACTACTCATATATGAATTTGATAAATCAATTTCTTGCAGAAGATTTAATTAATGACACATAGTTTTTAAATCATTCAAGATATATTGTCCTTTAAACTCTTAATCTGTAATATCCTTATCAAGAAACACATTTAAATCTTTTCAATGAGTCGTTTTGGGCGAATGACAGCTCTTCCAGACTTGGTTGATGGATACGTTCCTGGTTCACTTTGAAACTTTGGGCGACTTCCGGTTTGTGGAAGGTATTTGTTTATAAACTACACTATCAATGTGCTATTCTGAAATGGTATGTACATTCGATTATGATCATCATGGCTCATGTCAAGTTCAGATGAATTCTGTTTCTCATCAGTTTTCTAAATATATTTCCTTTCCCTCCAACATTCAACATCTCAGACCTTATATTTCATTCACTACTTCTGTTTTTGAACCACATGCTATTATTAGGTTTTCTGGTTCGCGCTCTATCATTCTTGTTCTAGGGAGGTAACTCTCCTGCACACCTGTCAAAGTAAACTTTCTGTTTCTTTTTCTGAACAAGTTTATGTTTCTTGTATTTGGCTGAATCTTTTCGTCTTAAATGATCTCGAATAATAGAACGATTTGATGACACGTTTATTCTATTATCTAATATTTCCATGGGGGGTTTACAAATTTTCATGTTGATCTTAGTAAACTTATTAAAAAGTTACATCGATTATCAGCTGATTTTTTTCAAAGATTTTTGACATTGTTTACACATTTTTCCACCAGTTCATTTGGTTTGTGGATAGTTGGGCGATGAAAAATTGTGATTTAAATAATCATATTTCTTAGCAAATCGGCGATACTCAACCAACTTAAACTGGCTGAGTATCAATGGCGCATCTTGACCTGCTGACATCTTCTTCAGTTGATAAACCTCGGGATATTTTGAATAATAGTCACACATGACTTGATAGTGTTTATCATCTACAACACATAAATCAGCTCCAATCTTTTCCCATGGGTAGCTTGCAACAGAATGTGGTTGCTATGGCTGGGATGCCTGATTTGGTCGTATATTTTAAAGATGTTGAACAAGACTATACCATATATGTAATGCTTTGACTCATCTTTCAGAATTTCGGTCTCGATCATTTTCATTCTCTGGCATGAAACAGGCAAACATGTAAAAATACAATCAATATAAGTAAGAACTTCTTCCTCACCAGTCGCATCATTTTTAGCATGATTTTTCATAAATGCCCCTGAAAGTGAATCTGATGCATACATGTATTTCCCTGGGGTATTTGAGATATCTTAACTGTAGTTTTGTTCTCCACGAAAAAGCCTCTGCATTCTGATTTGATGACTTCTTGAATAACTGCCACCAGTGGGTTGCCGTCAGTTTCCCATGTACATGATGATCATAAATGGACTAGTAAGGTGTCCACAAGCAAAAGTTATAAACAACATTTCCTTTTCGATTTGGACTTAATACGTTTCCGTACCTGTCATCGTCATCGAGGCTTATGCTACTGGACACCATCCTTCTTAATTGTTTTTCAGGAGAACTGCACCTAACTAGAGTTAGTTGCATCTGCTGATATCTTTATTTATCGATTCGTATCATTAAATTTCAAAACTGGTTCGCTTGATAGTAGGTTTGTAAACTCGCTTAATGCGTTTTCTTGCGTCTCTTGAGAATTCATGTTCGTGTTCCAGTAACGGTCTCAGTGGTCTTGTTTTTGTTAACAGATCTTGGATATGTCTGCAAAATAATTAACCATTCCCAAAAATCTATGCACATCTTTCTTGGATGTGGGGTTTTGGAAATTCTGTATGACTGCAACTTTCAAAAGGTCTGGAATGAGACCACGTCTCTAATAAATTCCAGTTCTTGTACACCAAAAAGACATTTAGATCTGTTCGGCTTTAGGCTGACTGCTTCTTATGTTTTTGGGGGTCTCATTTTGTGCTCCTCGAATGTCGATCCCCAGACAATGACGTCATTATTATTCGTAGCAATACCACCTAAGTGTTCGAATATCGCATGCACAGCTCTATGATTAACTTCCGGAACTGAGAAAATTCAGAATGTTAGTCTGACTAATCGATAACGGCCAAAAGATGTATTGAAACAAGTTAATTTGAATGATTCAATATCCAGTTTCATTTGTCTGAATCGTGAGAAAGTGTTGGATTTAATTAAATATTTCACATTTGCAAGTATTTACATAATTTCTTGTATTTTTGGCAATTTGTAATGTTTTCTTTCAATGTGTGTGTTAAAGTCTCTGGGATCAAGGCATGTTCTCAACTGGACATTTTAATTTAAAAACATTTATTAAAGAATTAATTTACTCAAGATGTAGGGTTGTTTTTCTCACAGATTACTTTATCATTCGCACTAGTTATGATTTTTTCAGGTTTTCATGTAATACAAAGAGAACTCTTCTACAGGGGAAAATAATTGGCTTCACTGTCTCATCCAGTTCAATATTTACTTCACAGTTCACTGTCTCATCCTGTTCAATAGCACTCCCCTGGTATCCAACCTAAACCTTCAAAATCATCTGGAAAATTCTACACTATGGACTACACAGCTTCAGCATGATGTTTACTACCTTTTGACGTGGAACTATTTTGTCGACCGTTGTTCACAGTAAATACTCTCTTTACTAATCCCAGTGTGTCGAAAGCTTTCACACCAAGAATAGGCGTTACATTCCTTTCAACCACCATAGAATGTAAATTCACAAATTTCCATTTCTGATGTATATTTAACATGCTACTATTATTGAAATCCAATCCACCCTGTAGGACGTAAACTTTATTACTGTTTTGTGGATTTCTTTTTTCTGTTTTACAAAGTCTTGAAATTATTCATTGAAATGACATTTACTTGATCCCCAGTGTCTAGCTTGTTACATATTTCTTCGCCATTTGTGTAGAGATCTGGTATCCACTCTTCTTAAACATTTTATGAATTTTCTACTGCATCCACAAAAATACTTGTTCACTGCTAATGTCACTTTCCTGATCAACTACATGCACTTTCTTCTTTTCAGTAGACTAGCACAGTTCGGTAGAATGCCTTTTACTCTTGCATTGATTACATATCTATCCAATGATGTGAACCTCTGCTCATACGTATGATCACATTCTTTTGTTTTCATTGAAGTTCTGTCTTGAATGGCAGGCTTTGTGCCAAGTGCTTTGTTTTTTCTCCTTTCTCTAAATATTCCAAATTGCATGTACTTCGTTTTTCTCACCAACTGCTAGCTCCTTTATTCTTTATTTGTTTGTATAATGGAGTCGCGGTAGCTCAGTTGGTAGAGTGCGGACTAGTAGTCCAAGTGTTGCGGGTTCGATACCAGCACAGACCAGTCCAGCTTTTCTGCCACTGGGTGTCCTTGGAAAAGGCAATTAGCTCCCATGATAGTGCCAATAATGTGCTTGAAAATCCATTAAAACCCACAAAAACAAACAAAATTTTCTCCGCATTTCTACACATAGCTATTGTATTTTACAGAGTCAAATCTTGAACTCTAAACAGGCATTCTTTCAGCCCATCATCAGAGATTCCGCAAATGATTCTATCTCTATTTAAGGTGTCAGATAAGTCTCTAAATTCACATAACGTTACTCTTGATCTGAGTTCATGGACATATTGGTTACTATTTACATGAGCCTTTCATACGATATGGTTTTCTTAGGAGAACAATACTGGTCGAATTGCTCAATTATTCTGTTTAGCTTCAGATTATCCGCAGCTGCAAAATGAAAATTATTGTATGTCTCCAATGCTTCTTAACCTATTATGTGTAGGAACATATATGCCTTACTTTTGTCCTTTATTTCTGATGCACCCAAAACTTCGAGGTGCAATTGAATTGCTTATTCGATTTTTTTCCAATATTTGGCGATATTCCCTGTTACGGACTGTTACGGACTATTACAGACTATTATGGACAGTTCTTTCGGAGGCTCAAACGTATCCATCTTAGTTTTTAGAAGTTTTCATTTACTTCTAAAACCATGTATTGTTAATTTAGGTTTATAAAGCTAATATAAAACACTGAGATCGCCGCAACAAGTGTCGATTAAACTTGTTTAATGACTTTCAGCAGCAATGTATCTATTTTTCACATTGGGGAGGACTCAGTGAGGAAGCATGGTGACTTAATCATGCATAGAGGGCACTTACTATATTGATCAATAGCATTACAATAATAGAGCTGCTATATGTAGCAAAACAAAAATGGAAATTTCAGAACGGCATATTCCTTATTATCTATATTTTTTGGAGAGAAGGAAGGGAAAGAGAAGACTAAAGCCTGGGAGAAAGAGCAATAATGGAAATAAAACTTCCTTAGAAGATATGATAAATAAATAAATAAATCGTTTACAGATTCTATCAAAGTTTTTCTTTCGTTGAACATTTGAGTATAATTCCAATTGTTACGAATTGACTGCGTTTTCTGCCATGAGATAGGCTGTAAACTGTCATGTGATACTACTCTGGAATCCACAATGGTGAATTCTGGTGACTACTTTTTGGTCTCAATTGGTTTCCAGTGTCCTTTGGGTCAAGCTTTGTTAGTATAAACTCCATAATAATAACAGCAACAACAACCCCCCCCCCCTTCTCCCGTGACTTCAGATCAAAATTTGCAACCCCAGATGAAATCTTCGGTTAGAAGTTCAAACACTGCAATCACCGAGTCCTTCCTGCACTCCAACACTCGCATCTTTTGCCAAACAAAGAATCTGGCAGGCTTTACGAGCAACTCTACCTTAATAAATTATTCCATTTTTGCTTCGACAGTGTGCTTCAAAAATTAGCTGTTATTCAATGGTATGGTCATATGACGTAAGAGCAGTGAATCTCACTAAAAATGGACACGATTTTTGTTTTCAAACATCGAAATGCGTAGAAAGCCAGCATAGTGAATTCGAAACATGAGAAGTATATTTGCTAAATAAAACAAACTTCTGTAACCCTCATCAACTCTTGTGTTGTGATTCTGTACAGGCTACGCCATCTTAGCTAGCAAAGAGTCGTTGATACACGTAGTTCCACATTAACGATGAACGATGTGGATCAACAAACCTTGGCTAGCGAAGATTAGGCTAGGTATTCTGGCGCCATGTGAAGATGCTAACGAAAGAAAACTACGTGCTGTTTACAATCAAATTTGTTGATGGTATCCGCTGATTTGATGACAGAAAGGGGGAAAATTGGAATAATAAGGATTAAATGATCGTGCTTTGGTATTTATTGAAGTGTAAATTTTACCTAATCACTCACAAAGTTGACATAGAATCCTTCGTACTTTATTTACTTGTGATTGATTAGGTTAAAATTACAATAGGATAAATAACCAACCATGATCATTTATCTTATATAGTCTTGTCACCCTATCAAATCTGACCGTAGTTCAAGGTAACACTTGTCTAATAGAATCCTTCTAATCCAACAATTTACACTTAATTAAATTATACTTACACTTATCAATAAACATGCATAATCAGTTAAATTCTACTTACAATTATCACTCCACTAGCATAATCAATGGCTCATTTTTCTGAACCCAGTTAACACTTGAATGAATGAAGCCAGAAACTACCTTTTTTTTCGAAACAGGAGATCATTTTCGGAATCCCTAAGGATTAGCGTTATTGGTGGCATTATAGAAGATGTCAGTCACATGGCAGACAGTGAATGGTTTCTGCTTCTTTCAAACATAGCTCTTGTATTTCCACCGTCTCTTTCCTACTCGACACCGGTGGTCTGAAATTCAGTTTTTAGTAGTTTTGCTATAATCGAGCTTTCGAAGAAAAGGGGATGAGTATGTGCTATTGATCTTCCTGACATGCGTACGTGTGTAATGTCGCACATTTCCTCGTACACAGTTTAAGAATTTCAGTGCAGCGCTTAGGGCGGGACTAGCAGGGAGGAGATGGTTTTAAATAAATTTGCATTACTTCCATATTATGAGACTAACATGTCTGAGAAATGGCGTGTGTGATCACTGACTCAAGTACGAATACATGTCATATTTTGGGTTTTGTATGAGACTCATCGGTCATTCCCAGGGCATATAGTTTTGGGCTCTGGGTCATTACATAGAAAACAATTGAGATTCCCAACCTATAACCAGATATACACTTACAAAGAAAAATTTACACATGCAACTTACATAGGTTAACGTGTGAATCCGAGACCGAACTTCTGGTTCTTAACTTGGAAATATTGTGATCCCCACGCTGTCAAGATATATACACTTACAGGACATGAAAAGATGAATTTAGATACGCAACTAAAATTTTCCCCATGTTCTATTCCTACCTTTGGGAATTTACCCTAGAGGTACAGATGTATATCGCGGGGTGGACAAAGCGGGGAAGCACGGGGATATGTGTTTTACAACAACTTTAGTTTTGGTTTGGTTTTTTAGAATTGTTTGTTTCGCGAACAGTTCTTGTGACTATTTCAATGTTCAGATTAAAAATGTAGTGAATGTTGAATTGATAATGTAAACTGATTATGTTGGTGTGTCTAAATTCTAGCTGTTGCCTGTCAGAATTTGTTATCGGTGATGTATCTCGCTCGAGTGAACGCAATGCATCCAACTCTTCGACAAACTCTTCGATAGTATTAGGCGTTCGGAAATACTCTAATGTCATTGGTGCGGTTAATTCTGCAATACCCGATTATTACAATTTCAGACTTAAATATGTCCTTAATCTTGACTGTGTTCATACTTTCTTTGTGCTGACTGTACTCTTGTAGCGAATATCTTCAACATTATCACATATGAAATGTATCAGGGACTGTTTGACTCAAATTAACCTTTAGTCGATACAAGGTGCTCTTAACTAAAAATTATAGGCAGAAAAGATACTGACAGTTCATGATCAAAAACGAGATGAAGACTTACTGTGAGGAAATAACTTCTGCGATTCATTATAATAATACATGCAGTTTAGACGACGTTTTATTTAAGATTTGTTGATATTTTTTTACGAGTGTGTATGTGAGAGATTTTTTTCCCAGTCCGTAGTATTTAATATCATGATTATGCGATATCGATCAGAACAATTAGAACACAAAGGTTTACGATGAATTATTTATCATTTGTTTTCGATATCATGATTATACGATATTGATGAGAAAACAAAGGTTTACCATGAATTATTTATCATTTGTTTTCGATATCATGATTATACGATATTGATGAGAAAACAAAGGTTTACGATGAATTATTTATCATTTGTTTTCGATATCATGATTATACGATATTGATGAGAAAACAAAGGTTTACCATGAATTATTTATCATTTGTTTTCGATATCATGATTATACGATATTGATGAGAAAACAAAGGTTTACCATGAATTATTTATCATTTGTTTTCGATATCATGATTATACGATATTGATGAGAAAACAAAAGTTTACGATGAATTATTTATCATTTGTTTTCGATATCATGATTATACGATATTGATGAGAAAACAAAAGTTTACGATGAATTATTTATCATTTGTTTTCGATATAAGTCATAGTTATCTTGAAAAAGTAAAATAGAAAACACGCCTAAAAATTATAAATCAAGGGAGTCATTAAATTCAAAAGTATTATCAGTTAAATAAATAATACAGGAATAACATGCATTTCTATCAAGGTTGCTGATACTATTTTTTATAATACCATAACCTTTACACATATAAATATGTTTGTGGTCATTTTTTGTATTATTTAAGTAGAATACTCTTCCTTTTATTCAATATGTCTCTGACTTTGTCTAGCAGTTTTTCACTTAAAGTATACATTTTCTTTGATGTGCTGTTTAAAGATAATGGGGTTTGTTCGTTCTGTCATTTCTATCTAGCTTTATTTAATAAAGATAGAGCTACGTTTACTGCCAAGAAAGCTTTGAAATCTTGTAATTGCATTGTGTTGCGGGGATGTATTTTTAATAAGACAGTTTCTAAATTAGCAAGCAATCCATTGTAGATTATTTTTTAACGCTTTTTTGTTTGACAATCTTTTTATTTTAGCCCATCTGTCTGAATATTGAAGTCTTACTGAACACAATCTCACCTCTAAGAAATGTAAAAGCTGTATAAAAAATGGCCCCATACTTGCACAAACAAAGTAAGGTAAAGAACAGAAGAAAAAGGAATTAAAACTGGTCAGCTATTTTGTTTTTCTTATATATTAATACATGCATGAAAGCGGAGAGATCGTTCTTCAACTATTTATCATCATTCAGAGTTACAAAATGAGAGAAACTCTCCTAAAAATGACGAACGAAAGTGTATATTTTGTACACTCCTATAAATGACGAAACGAAAGTGTATATTTTTATGATGTTTTCATTGTCCAGGTGAATCATGACTAGATAACATTGTATCATTTTTAAGTCAAATTTATTTTGCAAAAATTATCTATATTTGATCAACTTTGAAAAAAAACTTTGTCGTCAATTAAAAGTGTCCTTTATTTATTGTAAGCATAGCACCAAGAAAGTTTATCCGAAATGTGAACAGCCGTTTTTACGATACGAGCCCATGAAAGTCTCACTAGTGTGGAACCTCTCACTTTTATTCAATAGGGTAACAACAGCAACATTTGTAAAAAAAATCGAATTTAAAAATCAAATACATTTTTGAGGGAAACAAGTAACTTGCACTTTCTCCATTTTTTCTTCATCTTGGGTCGACTTGATTAAAATACTTTCTATAAAGGAAGATAATCAACTTTTATTTATTGTCCACATCCCCGAGAGGTTTTAGAATCCCGGCAAATGCTGCTTCCTTAATTGATAATTGATCGATCGCAAGGTTTCCTGTAGAGGATAATGAAACTGGAATTTAATGCAAGCGTTGTTTAATAAGATACCTTTTGTTTTGTTTTGTTTTGTTTCCATAACAATAATATCTGTTAAATATTTCATATAAAGCTTTCGATTACATGTTTCGAGAGCGTGAAATTAATGTTTATCCTTAAATCCATAAAATGATCAGAGATTTATCAACACATTTCGTTAAATGTAAAGGAAATTAAAAAATATCCTAATTGATTTTGACGCATGACTAATCAAGGATAGAGAGTAGTGTTCGTCGACTCTGATATATTATGCATTCTATAAACAATGTTTACATTAATCAGAATTAGGAAATGAATCGAAAACTGTCCTGTCTAAACTTTATTGCTCAGCTTTTTTATTTTCCACCAAAGTTATTCGTAGGTTTGGGTATTTGTAAGGCGGGGTTACACGTTCCATCAAAATATATTGCTGAATTGTGACGCTTGGCAAATATAACGAGCAACGAACAAAATAATCTTTGTTCCGTTTTCTGAATAGTTGAATATGAAAATCATATTTGATTACGATTAAACAGAAGTCACAATGCGTTGTTATCACATAGTGTATGCATTTTATCATTGTATGATCTTTTCCTTTAAAAAAAAAAAGGTGTTGAAAAAATGGAACTCTCCGCGATGATTAAAGTTTATCGTTGATGATATTATATTACAATTTATCGTTGATGATATTATATTAAAAATTTGAAAGAAAAGGAGGTATTTTAATGTAAAATATCTCAAAATTCAACACTGCTCTAAAGTGTATTTGACCAGAGCTAAATATTGATGCAAACTTGTGACGCAGAAGGTCTGAAATCAAGAGGGTAAAATATTCTGTTTTCAATTGGACACTTGCCTTGGATCAAATGTGTCCTATGATGATTTTATTTTCTATGAAGCATAATTATTCATACTGTTACGACTCTAGGTCTTAAAAATATGTAACGGGGAAAAAAAGTTAAACCAACAATGTAAGTAAAATCAACAAGCAATTTATTTCTGGACAATTAAAGTGAAAATTCAAAAGACACTTACAGTAACGTGAATTAAAGTCCAAATAATCATATAATCCTAAGTGTCCTAATCACAAGTCCTAAATATAGAGTGTTCTATATAGTAAAATCAACAAGCAATTTAGTTCCAGACAATTAAAGTGAAAATTCAGAATACACTTACACTTTGTGAGTTAAATTCCAAATAATCCTAAATGTCCTAATCACAAGTCCAAAATAATAGAATGTTCTGAATGAATTACAATAGCCTTGAATGACCTGATGTACCACAAAGATGTAACCTAGAATGTATTTGAATGAGTTCACATAAATCCCAAAATCATGTATTAATCCAAATGTAAATGAGCACTTTATTATTTCCAATGAATACTGTAAATAAATAATTCCTCTCAAATTATATCGCAATTTATTCATGGTGAATATTTTAAATTTACCAATGACCTTTTAACGAAGGCGAATTAAGATTAGTTTCCGATATATCATCCTCTGTTATCACGAGCGTGCATAAGCTCTACTGTTATCACGAGCGTATATAAGCTCTACTATTATCACGAGCGTACATAGCTCTATTATCACGAGCGTACATAGCTCTATTATCACGAGCGTACATAGCTCTATTATCACGAGCGTACATAGCTCTACTATTATCAAGAGCGTACATAGCTCTACTATTATCACGAGAGTACATAGCTCTACTATTATCACGAGAGTACATAGCTCTACTGTTATCACGAGCGTACATAGCTCTAATATTATCACGAGCGTACATAGCTCTATTATCACGAGCGTACATAGCTCTATTATCACGAGCGTACATAGCTCTATTATCACGAGCGTACATAGCTCTATTATCACGAGCGTACATAGCTCTACTATTATCAAGAGCGTACATAGCTCTACTATTATCACGAGAGTACATAGCTCTACTATTATCACGAGAGTACATAGCTCTACTGTTATCACGAGCGTACATAGCTCTAATATTATCACGAGCGTACATAGCTCTACTATTATCACGAGCGTACATAAGCTCTATTGTTATCACGAGCGTACATAAGCTCTACTGTTTATCATTCATGTCGTATATTCCTCCTCCTTTTTATTTTCTTGGTTTTTATTTTTTCTTTTTTCTTCGCTTACTACTACTACTACTACTACTACTAACTCCAACATCACCCGCAATACTGATTAAAATATGAATGCTCTTCAAACGCTGGTACCTCTCCATTGCATTTATCTTTATCAGCAGAAACAGCAATATATTATCCACATTATTATTATTATTATTATTATTATTATTATTATTATTATTATTATTATTATTATTATTATTATTATTATTATTATTATTAATATTATTATTATTATTTTTATTATTATCATCATTATTATTATTAGTAAGAGTATTATTATCATCATTATTATTATTATTATTATTATTATTATTATTATTATTATTATTATTTTTTTTTTATTATTATTTTTTTTTTAAAAAACAGGCACGATATTGTTACATATAAAACTAAAGAACAATCAGTGCAGACTATGATGATTCCAATACTAGTCTGGGTTGTCTTTATGACATTAGAGACGGGGGAGAAGATGATTATGACGACGATCATTTCTCGGAAATAAAGGACTCGAATAACGGACTTCGTCGATCTCAAACTTTTAGCGGATTCCCAAAATCTCTGACTGATTAAAAATCTTCATCTAGTCTGGAAGGAAATTTTAAACCGCACATGCAGAGTCCAGAAAATAATTCGAATAACCCACGATCTAAAATTGTATCGGTTACGGACTTTCTATGAAATTCCAATAATGGCATTTTGAATCCAAAATCTGCAAATTTTGCGCTGGTTGTCTATTTATTATACACGAAAGATTATTTTAATTTTCAGCCGAATTTGTTAATTACTAAATTGCTAGCCTATCATTACACGGTGGACAATTCTCTGACTTGTTTGTTAACCATTCTGTTCCCATTAAACCGAAAGGAAATAATAGCTATACCATTTTTTTTTTGTCGCTAAAATGGCCGTTTTTTTCCGGGTACACGAAACGAATAACTTTCAATTAATTTATTTTTGTGGGCAGCGAATGTCGTGGTTTTGCAGCAAATTACATTTTTTTTAAAAAAAAAATTCGTGGATATGCATTTGACTGATGAAAATTGCCCAATCGTCTTCACAGACGGATCCTTGTTCGGTTGGTCTTTAGATTCGTGGTGTGTAGCAGTCAAGAAATACACGACAATTGCTACCTCGTGAATAATAACGAATTCACGTTGTATTGTTTATCGAACACGTTCATGCTTTATGCATCATACGCAAAACAATGCTTCAGATCCCTACTATGTATGGGTTTCAATGTAAATTTAACGCAAAATTGAATGTTGTTCCAGGGACTACGTTCGCTTCTGAATACAAAAAACAGTGCAGATTTTTAAACAGCTAAAGTATAGAAATCATATCAAATGATGGATATATCTCCAGCCATTCATCCATCGGATCTCTATCCATCCCTATCAATGAGGCATTAGGATAGTCGAGACAATTTCGTGGTGCAAGAATCTTTATCTTAGGACAAAGATCACTTTTGTCGGATGACCTCTGCAACATCAAGGACAGAAATGAAAAGTAGCCGCTGAATTTAGGACAAACAAAGAATTAACAACGACAAAACAATAACAAAAAGCACCATTAATATTAAAAGCGACAACATTATCAGGTGTAGCAAGAAGAAGAAAATGATGATGATGATGATGATGATGATGATGATGATGATGATGATGATGATGATGATGATGATGATGATGATAACAATAATGATCATGATATAAAATCAATATAGTGGCGGAACGAAGGGGGGGGGGGCGCAAATGCCCCCTGGCGCCGGGCAAAGGGGGTTACCGTCGGGAGCTTCTTTTTCTTTTTGCAGCTGTAACCGGGGCGTAGATTTGGGAGGGGGTGGAAGCTGGCAACTGACAAAAAATTTGTTCTCTGTGGCAAAGTAGAGGCGCCTCTAAAGAACATTGCCACCGGGCACCTCGAACCCTCGCGCTGCCACTACGTCAATACTTCTCTTGTTATGCTCTCTGCTTTCTTTTGTCGCTTGTAACTTGCGAATGCAACATGCAAATAATGTATCATTTGACTTATTGATGCCAGCAACTTATTTACTGTCAGTTATAAATAGAGCGTTATGTGGAAGAGGGAATGTAGGTCAATAAAGTAAGTTCTAGATGGGCCTTCGTCCGAACCGTAAAATATATTACCGCCACTCTCCTATTCAGGTTTATTAACGTAAGGACATTGTTTACCTTGTAAACAGATCGAAAAAGTGTAAGGCTTTTTAGGGTACCAAAAAAGGACACATGAATTGGCAAATCCTAGAGAGCCATAGCTGCTGACTTCTCGTGATATCACGTGTATGCTGACCGATACGCTTGACACGATATGAATCAGTAACATTGTGACACATGCTCATTCCCAACCTATGCAGGGAAAACAATATTGCGTTGCACCTACTACCCGTTTATTTGATTCAATTATTTCCCTTTATTTGTATATTAAAAATAATTATTCGTTTAATTGCAGCTATTATTGTCGAGCCTACCGTGGCGGTTGCTCGATATAGCGATCACTTTGGTCTCCGTGTACATGTCCATCTGTCCACACCCTAGAATAACCTCAATGTTAAAACTTTTGTAACTCATTATCGAAGCTCGTAGGAGGGCTCGACAGGCATGCCAGCTTCTTGTACTGGTTTTAAAATAATAATACACAACCGAGTCGTTGGAGAGAACAGTTCGGGGCAATCTGATTTATTCGCTATACTCGACTTTTGTTCGCCGCAACTTACTTCGATGTAATTCCGTCTTTTTCCAAAACTAAGCCCAGGTGCGTTTTCACTGTCATGCACGTATGTCCAGTTTTTTTGTTTTTTTTAAAAAACATCCAGTGTTTCAAATCGCGTTATTATAAAATGGTCGCTATTTAAACAATACAACTAAGGCCCTAGAATCTGCATGTATACATTACAATACACATATGCCGAATTAGACTAATGTAATTCATATTATGTCAACACCCCATAGCCACAGGAATTACAATACAGTCCATATGAAACACCTAAATTCAAAATGACTGAAACAGACCAAAATTTCAAAATTTCGCACAAGAGAAGCCAATTCCACACTATGTGTTTATGTTAAATAATGGACTAAAGATTTTTAAAAACAGCACTTTACCCTTGTCTCGTAATTCAGTTTATTACATTAATTTGACACTGATGAAATCAATGAAAAGATATAGATCACAGTGAGACATGAACTTTTGATAGAATCAATTAAACTGGACAGTATGGATGGCAACATCTAATTGTGGGATTACATACTGGCATTTGATTTTATGTTCCATGTACTGTGCTAGAATTGGCCAAATCAGTTTACAAATGTTACGTTTTTCTAATGGTGAGCATTTTGCTGGCAGAATGCAAAATACTCTTACCAGATAACGATACGTTCAAATCGAATAAAAGCATAATACATTTGAAACAATTTAATTTGATCTGCAACAGTTTCAAAATTCCACCACATCTTGACTCTAGACATAAAAGGGCAAAACAAGTACTTGATCGATAATGGGTCAGAAGAATATACAACTGCGCCAAGAGTTCGGGAAAGCTAAGTCAACTGTTGTGTTAGCCGGTTATAAACGTAAATATAACTACGGGGCAGGTACTGCTGAGTATTGGAGAACATTGCTAGCTGACCAAATGAATTGTTTGACAGACAAAGAAGAACCTAAAGGCTGGACATACTTCCTTCTGTAAGATATCAATCGCCTGACAAATAAGGGAATAACTAGATCGAATTAAAATATCTGATTATACGTAATCTGCATCTTGAGTGCACAAGTTCTGAACAGAACATATATTACGCAGTCCGTTGCGATGCTATTAGACACCGTAAATATGTATATGGAGCTACTAATTCTAGGAGAGCCAGGTTACGATACAGATGAAAACATTACGGTAAAATTACAATAGTACATACCAGATTCATATGTGAAATTGGACAATGCTGGTGGAGGTGACGGTATGTTTTTGTTACCGAGTGACATGGTCATTAAAGTGGGTATTGTAGTTGAATATAACGACAATTTGCAGACATCCAGTGACTCGTTTAAACTGGAATGAAACCATACCATTAATAATAAGAGAGGTACTAATATTCGAAAGGCTGTTTAACAACAACATTGGGACAAAAGTGTGTGAGGACAAATGTGACGACAAAGTGAGTAACAATTATGTAGAGAAAAAGGACTTTGATGGCGATGGTCAGCTAATCTATCATATTCTCTGACGTTTAAAAGACACATGGTAACTGCTTAGCGCATGCAACGTCTGATAAAGATGTGTGAACAAAGTTCAATTTAGAAACGTCAAAAAACAACACAGACCATAAAATAAAGTCGTTTATTTTTATACCCATGTTTGTGGGAGCTATTATGGTTTACGTTTTGAAACAGGTTATGAACCTTTAACTCTTCTAATTGTTATGTTTAAACAAAACATGCAAACAACAAACCAACTAATGACAAGACAAGTAACATTGCATTTTCAGAAAGGAATGAAACAATTAGCTCAGCACTTTTAACCAATAAGCCTATCACATTACAAATAAATCCAGGTAATGCTGCTGCTGCTCTTTGAGCTAAACCAAACAAATAATCAGCTAAATGTTTCAGGCCTTTTCTGATCATTTCAAGAAGTTATTGGCCTGGTGTAGATGGAGTTGGGGTATGAGGAGCATGTGGAGAAGTAAAAACAGTACTTCTTACCAGATTTGCGATTGATTGGGCAACTGTTGATAATGTTAATGCAGTCGCTGCTATTGTTACGACCTATTCTTTGAACAGTGTTTCAGCTTTCGCCTAACATTAATTTTTTCCTTGCTTTTGAATGAATCGATTTCTGAAGCTTTCTCTCCAATTGTTTTAGATGCCCAAATATTTGGGCTCCTTTTACTTTCAACACTTGTCACCTGTTCGTGTAATACAACCTTTTTGTTTATGGCTTTTTCCTTACTGATGTCTTTGAGCTCTTCAGTCTGTTTTTCAGACGTTTCAACATCAAGTTTCATGAACTCTCTTTTCGATTTGACATCTTATACAGCATTTTAAATATCCGCTTAATTCTCTTTCCTCTTCTAAAGTTAATACTCTTTTCTCTGCAGATGGAAGTTCTCTATTTTTATTGTTTTTGAGTAATCGTCATTTATAGTATCTACTTCTGATACTTGCTGATCAAATGGTTCATGTGTGTCTATTGTATACATCTCTGTTTCTTCAGGTACTTGTATTGGTTGTCTGATAGTAACTGATGGTTCATTAGGATGTTTAGGCTGTGTCTATGCCATCTGACTTTCCCAAGTACGGTCCCAACGATGTACAAATTCTTTAAGTATATTTAATTTATCCTGAAATTCATCTGTTATGGTGCAAGTAGTAATAGTTGGAATTTCCCCAGGATCTAACTCTTGTTTCTTTTTTTCATCTAACAAAATACTCTAATGGTATGAAAATAATCTTTATACAGCAGTTGTCATTACTGGAATAGCTGCTGCAATGAAGTTGTACGGGGATAATATATTAAACAACACTGCTTAAAATCTATTCATTAATGATGCTGGCCATCTTGAATGTCTCAACCTTTTTGTGCGATCTTCTATATCTTCAGTAGATAATATTTTGTCATGTTTTCAAATGGTTTCTCTGGCTAGCATGTACCTAGTATTCGTCCAGTGGAAGCATGTTCCTGTTGTTCACAATCAGACAAATCAATCGAGACAAATGGAATGACGTGTTCAATACAAAGGTCATTAACACTGACACCTTTAGGTTTTGTGAAGGTTAATTATATTCTGTAGAAGTCAAATAGATGGGACATCCAGTATCTTAAACGTTGAGTTAGACTTGATTTTGTCTTTAATGCTTGTAAAAAAAAATTTCTAGCCAAATTTGAAATCCTGTAAGTTTTATTATCGCTGTATCTTTGTCTAAAATACTCGTTTTAGCGCTCTGTTTTTATTTCGCCACTTTGTGCAGTTCTCTTTATTTTCATCTCTAAACTATTTGTCGTATGCTTTCTTATGTTCTTTGTTTTCATCTCTCTGTTTTCTGTTGTACTCTCTTTGACAAGGTTTGCAATAACTGTTCTTCCAAACTCACTCAGGTCTTTATCCTGATCTTACTTTGAACGCGTATTGTACTGCATCCCTTTTATTCCGTAGTTTGATTTCAAATTAGTTTAACTACGTATTGTATCTGCAGTTACCATTGTTTCATTTTAAACTTATGTTCAGTTAACGTACAAATTGCACTGTAAAGTAACTGGAAGGTGAGCAAGTCAACAAGCAAGATAAAAAAGGTCGGGTCAGTGCCTAAATATAAAATAGTAACATCAGCCATCGATAAATTGAACAGTATTGATGAATGTATAGGCAAGGCAATCACTGATAACAAGATCAGCGATGATGAGTTAATTTTAATCGTCATTGAATACAACGAATATAAAGAGATGAAAACTTCAATCAGGAACAAAATGAAGGGAAGAAACTGAAATGGAATAGCGGACACCTCAAGTCAAGACAGCAATTGTGTCACACCCTGAAAACGAACTATATTTTACCAATCCAATTGAAAACATAAATGAAAGAATATCCGTTACATTATAGAGAATAGAGTTTGTGGTTGGGTATTACAACATTTCGGATGAGCTCAAAACAATCTTCTTTACTATATCAGTGTAGTCGTTACCAGTTAACAATATGGTTCACGGAGACCTTGTTTCGTACAATGATTATGGCAATGGTACAATTAACAGAATCAGCTTAAGAGATTAAGATGGAAAACTAAAACCTTTTCACAGTATGCCTCTAACGTGCGTTTTCCATGTTAAGTAAAATAGGATAGGTACATAATGAATAGCGAAATGTCACTTTAAGATCCCAGTTAACCTTTACAAAATGTGGGACACAAACAGATGGAAACAACGCAATGCTAAGTCAAAATATTAGCATAGACTTAGACCACAGTAATATCCATCTAGGCAATGTAGGTGATTCTGAGAAATTAACTGATGCAGTTATTACACGATTTGTATTTAGACGAGTTGATAATGAGATACTAAACACATTTAGTGAGAAAAATTTTAAATACGTCAAGACGTGGAGGAAACAAGTTGACATTAAATTAACTGCTATGGAACAGAATGGCAATGAAAGAGGTTACAAAAGCAAATTTATAAGAACAGAAAAAAGTTTCATAAAACAGAGATTCAATATGTTATCTACTGTCGTACAAGAATTGCAATCAGTAAGGGAAAGATCAGACGATTTACTTAACGTTAGGCAACATTTGCACCCGAGCGAACAGAAGATAAACAGTGAAATATATGCTTTGGAGATGAGAAAATGTTTTAAAATCTCTGGAAAACAATGGCACTGTACAATCTCAGTTGGAGTAGTTACAGAGAGATTCGAATACTAAAATCATACAGAGATTAAAAGGTGATTTTTACACACAAATTACTGGCCTTAATAACAAGATCACAGCTAACACTAATACGTTTTGTCAGAGTTGCAGATAAAGAACGATTTAACAGAGATGACCAAAAATACAGATGACGTTAAACAAAATTAATGTGGATGAAAGCACAATCATATAACAGATAACAACATGCGATCTATCAATTACAGATCTGAATGATAGAATAAAAATAACAAACGTTGTTACATTCACTGAGATTTTACAACAAATTACACGCTGATGTTGAACAACCTAATCCTGACACAACAGAGTACGTTGATCTAGACGAGCTCAGTAATATTGGTGTGATGCAAGGCCGAATCGATGAAATGGACAAATAGATGAAGAGGCGGAGGAAAGATTAAACTGATTTTAAACAAACGTTTATATTAGAATTGTATTAACTCAGAACTGAATTAGATAAAAACAAAGTGGTAACATTGATCGTTAACACTAAAATAATGCATACATATAGACATTTAAAACTTAATTAAACACAGAAATGGGTGTAAAGAGAAAATGCATTTGGAGTTAGAATCAATAAATTGAAAAAAGAAAACAATAAAAACAAATGAGTTTTATGGAAAAGTGAAACAAATGGATGTATATTGCTCCACGATTTGTGCACTGCACAGAGTCAGGAAAATATGGATGGTATCAACATAAATGTTCGAACTAACATAAATTTTGTCACAGATGTAATGAATGGGTTGCTTTAACTTTTTAACTCTTAAACTACATTTCAAACATTGGCTGAAACACATGGATTTAATTACGCTCCATCACGTTTTGTTGAATATATTTTCCATATGCTAGGTGATTCACAAGATTACGTCATTAAAACCGGAAAGTCAGAACAGTATAAAATTGTTGTCAACATATATATTGAATCTAAATCTAAACTTATTTATTTTGACTTGTATACTGGATCAGCGTTGTGTATACACAACCAATCCAAAACGAAATCTAACCTGTACAGTGTTAAAGAATCGCAGACATTTTATCTGGAAGAGAACAATATTTTTTTAAAAAGTTAAACATAATTCAAAAATGCCATTTCGAATTCACGACGATTATGGGTTGCTAACAGGAAGATAAAACCTGACATCAGTATCAAAATGTGCTACGCTTAAATAAAATGGTTTCAGCAGCAGTTACGATCGAGGGAGCAATAGCTAATGGTCTAGCATTTACAGGAAGCAACTATGTATTCAAGTTGTTTGGTCCCAATGGAACTTTTGAGGAACAAATTAGACACAACCATATCCGAGGAGTACCAGATAAAAACTGAAGGCTTAGATGAAAACAGGGCAAAGATGCCTGACTACATTAATGAAAGAATGAATGATTAAGGCTTGATCACTCAGCACTTGAACAACCTGGACGATTCTTTTTCTCTATTCATGTGCTTTAAATAATCCTGATGGTAGGGTAAAACTTAAAAAACAAATGCAAACTAAAATCGATGATTTTTTCCAAACTTCAAAGGAACGAGTAAAATACGAATACATTTTCATTGCAATTACTCATAACATGTATGAGAAGATACCTCAGGGAGTTCAATACCTCAATCAAACACATCATTATATCATACACACACCCAGCAGCACTAAACAAAAACAAACTTTGTCCACCAAAGTTCAGCCCAAATGCTATGATTGTACCTGGTAGTGTGTTGTGTCTAATGACATGATGGTGAAAGGAGACGCCAACAATGCATTGGTAAACGATTTGGGATGAATGCTCGTAAAAGATATAACCATATCATACGAAAAGTGATGATCTTTTTAAGTTAAACGACCACATTATCTTCACGATATGCAAAGATCTGTGCTTGCATGTGGTCACAGGGAACTAATTATGGTGATATATTAAATACCGTATTTAATAGAATGAAGGTGGCTGGTTATATAAATTGACACCTATATACCAAACAGAGAGGGTAACGCCTATCCCTAGATCCCACATTATATGCTAGGATACATGAGTATATGAAAGAAATGTATATATAATTACACCAATATAGTCTAACAGATTAGAGAGTTATAATTCGTTCCAAATAGAAAACGAACCCATGCCGCGAAATGCCAGGACAGAGCTACAACCTGTACACGACACTTGTCGACCTGACAAAAGCCTTTGACACAGTCAGTAGTGGGTTCCCTCAAGTCAGCTTTAAAAACATTTAAAGATCACACAGAATCGCTCAACCTGGTGCAGTCTCATCCATACTGGAACTACAGACTTTGAACTGAAGAGAATTGCAGAGACAGTGCAGAATCGCGGGCAACGTAAATCTCAGAACTGCAGGACGTCCTCTATTGATCAAGCAATCCCAAGCGGCATCTCATGTCCAGTGTGCCACAGACAGTTCAGAGCACAAATTGGCCTGATCTGCCACCCACGTACTCACATAAACCAAACCAGTTAGTGGTGACATGGTCATCTTCGAACTCGAAGGACGAACAACAATAACAACATACAACCATAGATACATACGCCTATATATACATACATCCATACCACTATACATACATACATACATACATGCATACATACATACATACATACATACATGCATACATACATACATACATACATACATACATACATACATACACACATACATACACACATACATACAAACATACATACATACATAAAACCATAGATACATACATACATACATACATACATACATACATACATACATAAGACTATACATACATACATACATACATACATACATACATACATACATACATAAATACGACTATACATACATACATACATGCATACATACGACTCTACATACATACATACATACATACGACTATACATACATACATACATACATACATACATACATACATACATACATACATACATACATACATACATACATACATACATACGACTAGACAAACATACATACATACATACATACATACATACATATATACATACATGCATACCCTTCCCTTAGTGTGTATGTACTTATTATTTACTTATTTACTCATGTATCCCATCTTTTGTATCACATTATTAACCTAATAACATGCTTGTGTGTATGATCGCTTCTCTGCTACAAATTAAACTGCTTCCGTTCAGCCTTATACAATATAAATATTTGTTTTGCGTATTTTATTAAAATGATGCATTTTCCAGAGCGCATACCTATTTAGTTCTTAAATATAGATATGGAACAACTAAACAGTTTGTAGATTACATGATATTTTGATTGCTGTTGATTTTCCAGTGTCTCCTTCAGGTTACTCTCAGTGATGAGAATTTCAGTTGGAATGACTTCGAACAATGCAAAAGACAAAACAGTATTTTTATTTCTTGCTTTGATTGCAGTAATCAAGAATTAGATTTCACCGGGTTTATGATAAATTAAGCGTCATCTACCTTTTCATAAACGAAATTTTCTTAGTATTTATTATATGGGAATGCGTGCTGTGGAAATGTTGGGATTCAAAAACAATTTCCTAAGCGTTGCTCTTTATATGAAACTACAAAGTGTCGCAACAGGTGCTCCCAGACACCAATGACTGATGCTTTTTTGCGAATCCCGCAGACCTACCCATTCAGGTATCATAATTAATATTTTTAAAAATTGTAATATTTCCTCGTGCGAAAAACAAATCCTATAGTAATAGGCGAATATGAGAAGCACCACTGAGACAGAATTATCCGCTCAATCAATCGTCATAATCAATTAAATATTAGAAATTTTATTAATCACATTTTCCAGTCATATCTAGGATGTGATGTCAAGCTCATTACATAAGGCGTAAGTGACTCCAGCGTTCTCTTGCCGAAGATTTCACATGGTTATGGGGCCGCGATATCTCCATGACGTCATTTAATTAAGTTTGACATCGTTTGAAAAGGGCCACCAAATGTACAGAAGATTCAATTATGTCGGAACGAGCATCCCTAACGAAATATATCCGAAGAAAATCAATTAGCTGATTGATTAAATAGGGCTTGATGTTGTTGTGCTCTTGACAATATCAGTCTATAAGGCCGTTACATTTGGAAAGACCGCATCTGAATCGAATTCCAAACAACTGTCAAACAATTAGCACACATGGCATATTGAAACTGTTTCAGTTATTAAGAAATGACTAATAATCCAGACTGATATATTATGGTTCTTTCGAATGCTTGACACAGATCGTGCATAGACTTACATTAAAACTATTCAGCTGGAGTTTCACTTTAATTTGCACAAGTACAAAATTCATGCAGCAAAGCAAAGGTACATAGCAGTTTCTCACCAGAGACTTTATGAACAAACGAATGCATTTAAGGTATGTCTATTAGGACAAAGATGATCCCTCCAACGTTTGTGCCAAAACATACGTATGTACGTGGACTTGTCGTCATGTTATACAATTACACTGAGGACTTTGATTGGTATTGTGTCAAAAAATTTAAACATGAAGAATACTGAGATACAATTTAGAATAAGTTTATTAAAAGGTTGATGGGAAACTTACAACGCAATGTTATTTCATAAAAACGCATTTTTGTTTTATCTGGCGCTAACTGGCATCCGTAGAAACCTTGCACAAGAAACAAATTGTATCCTTGTTGGATCTCAGTAACGTAATTGATATTCTCTCTCTCTCTCTCTCTCTCTCTCTCTCTCTCTCTCTCTCTCTCTCTCTCTCTCTCTCTTATAATTAAAATGTGTACTTGGATGTAAAGTTATTATTATGAATGACTTCATAAAATTACGCCAACATGTATATAACAAAGCACGAAGTGATAAGACAGAACTCTTTTATTATGATGAGATAAATGTTAGCAATTGTAGTGACGACACAAATGTATAAAGAGAAGAAAGCTCTTCTTTATTGAAACAAGAGCTCACAATGCTGAAAAGCTGGACATTTCACAGTAAATACTATAATGAAGCAAATATATGAGTTGCCTGACAATAAATCTAAACTTGTTTGTAGTCAATACTTCAAGTAAGTGGACTGGAAGCTGAAAAACCAATTTACACCCTGATAAAACGAAATATTGTTTTTCTAGTTCACTGATCAATCAACCATTACAGCCTTTACAAGAAAACAACATATATGAATCACTGTGCATGAACTTACTCAGGATAACTCTAAATTTCTGTTACATAAACTTTGCTTCAAATTTGTAATTATTCGTGACATCTTTTGATGACAAAATATGATTGCTTCAGACACTCATACTCAAGTTCAAGATCAGTAAGCTGAAAAAAATGTGAACAAAAAAATGTATTTGATGTCAGTGAAGTGTCTGCATCAACTATTCACCTACCTAACCACGTGTGTAAAAATAAACCATTGTTGGCATTGTGGTCAAAGCAATGGAGAATTGTTTTTAAATAGTTATAGATAAATAACGTATTTCGTAAGTCCAGTTACTTTAGCATCACTGACTTTTCTGCGAATCTTGTATATTCGCGACATTTTAGGGGTGGTGTTGCTTTATAGGTTTAACAACAATGTCACTATAAACGTAAATAAATGAGCCTTACCAAGCATATACGTCATTTCAGGTTTGTGAAGTAATGAACTAGATGATGACGTAAAATTTATTTTATGATTTTAATTCTAAATAGGTTTCTCCTGCAAATGATAACAAATGAAAAGATTGAATGGAATAAAAGAACTTTGATGACAACAACAACAACAACAACAACAATAATAATAATAATAATAATAATAATAATAATAATAATAATAATAATAATAATAATAATAATAAATAAATAAATAAATAAATAAATAAATATAGAATCTACTTTGCAAGGTTATCTCCCTTGAATCGCTGAACTTGTATGACCATTACTATTTTGTAGTCATATTTAGTTATTTATTTATTTATTTATTTATTTATATAAACCTATATCAAGCATCTCCTCTAGACAGGCTCACGGTTTAATGTCAGGATAAAGGTGTAAATAGAACGACGTGGAAATACATTTCTTTAATTATGAACGAAGAGTGACAAGTCATCTGTTAATATCACACAACACGGTGACCGTCCCTCACCCTACAAATGCAGGTAATGTAAATAATTATGTTGCTGAGACACATTAATGTTGTCTTCCTTGCAAAGAAAATTTCCATTTTTATGGCCTACAGAACAGAGACATGTTTTACTTTAATCCGATGTAGGCCATTAAACTACTACTAGTGTCGTGTTTAATTACCATACAGGAGACATATTTTCTGTCAGGTCATTTTCATTTATCTCTAGGCAACTTTTTCCCTCTGTCAGATTTCACTGATAGAGATTTGCATCCTAGGGGTAAGTAACGGTGGCATATAAACACCATGTTTTGACACGTTCATTTGGTTTGGGTGCAACAAGAGTGAAGGGAAAAAAAATGTTTCTGGTGACCTTGTCCAGAGTAGAGGTTTACAGTGACAAATAATTGGAATAAAAGAGCCTGATATTGGGTGAAAACATATAAAACAATACGCCAATTTAAGTTGCATTTATGGAAAAAAAAATGTAATTGAGGCTTCAACGATAATTTATAGTCGTGTAATTATAATTCCAATAAAGCTTTTCTCAGATCCTTAACATGTCTGTCTTTTTTATGGCGAGCTTGATCAAACAGTGTGCGCAATGTTTTATTTTTAAAAGATCTTTGAAAAATGTCTATATTAGCCATTCCTCGAGATTTTCTGTCTTTGGGAGTATGACATCATATTCAGTAATGACGCCTTAAAGTTGAGGACATGTATTTTATACCAAGTGGCTTTTCGTTTATTATTCGTTTTTCGTTTTCCGCAGTAAAAATTGACAGAAGTGATACTCTGGAGCCTGAAATCAAATTTAATATGAAATAAGTTAAACCTTGTAGCGATCAAAGCCTGCTGGACATACGTGTGTTCTGAATGACGTCATTTGACGTCATGGAGATTTGACACATTGTGTCTCAAGCACGTTATTAACAGAGTAATGTTTCTATGCTGGAAGAAATATTTATTGATATTGTCGTTAAATTAAAATTAAAAGTGCAAATATTAGAATTTTTAACGGCGAATAAGTTCCATGACAAAGAAAAGAATTTATGATGAACTCTACTAACACTTACTCGTCTTTCTTCGTCATTTTCTGTAATGGAGTATGTGCATACCATAGACACTTCTGGTACCACTGATTTCAAACTGCTAGGATATAATTTCTTCATGCATTGTTTTACATACACGCTTTATCTGAATAGCTCGCTAATATTTTTGTCGAGTCCACGTTAGTGCGAAGTAAGACGTTGCAGTCACTTTTCTAATGAAGGCGGCGTCAACACTTTTTTTAAGGTTTTGGTTTCAGTTTTTCGTTAGAATATATTTCCCAAATCTCTTTGTTATATTCTCATCATACTTGGTATGAATCATTATGATGCTAAGACAATTCATTGCTTGCCCCTTGGGCTTGAGGTCCATATACCTATCATAGTACATTTGCGTTATGTTTTTGGTTGAAGTGTTTTCATTTGCTAATATTTCCTAAACCCCTTAATAAATGTTGTATATACTTGCTAATATTTCCTAAACCCCTTAATAAATGTTGTATATACTTGCTAATATTTCCTAAACCCCTTGATAGATGTTGTATATACTTGCTAATATTTCCTAAACCCCTTAATAGATGTTGTATATACTTGCTAATATTTCCTAAAACCCCTTAATAGATGTTGTATATACTTGCTAATATTTCCTAAAACCCCTTAATAGATGTTGTATATACTTGCTAATATTTCCTAAAACCCCTTAATAGATGTTGTATGTACTTGCTAATATTTCCTAAACCCCTTGATAGATGTTGTATATACTTGCTAATATTTCCTAAACCCCTTGATAGATGTTGTATATACTTGCTAATATTTCCTAAAACCCCTTAATAGATGTTGTATATACTTGCTAATATTTCCTAAACCCTTTAATAGATGTTGTATATACTTGCTAATATTTCCTAAACCCCTTGATATATGTTGTATATACTTGCTAATATTTCCTAAACGCTTTAATAGATGTTGTATATACTTGCTAATATTTCCTAAACCCCTAATGGATGTTGTATATACTTACTAATATTTCCTAAACCCCTTGATAGATGTTGTATATACTTGCTAATATTTCCTAAAACCCCTTAATAGATGTTGTATATACTTGCTAATATTTCCTAAAACCCCTTAATAGATGTTGTATATACTTGCTAATATTTCCTAAAACCCCTTAATAGATGTTGTATATACTTGCTAATATTTCCTAAAACCCCTTGATAGATGTTCTGTATACTTGCTAATATTTCCTAAACCCCCCTGATAGATGTTCTATATACTTGCTAATATTTCCTAAACCCCTTGATAGATGTTATATATACTTGCTAATATTTCCTAAATCCCTTAATAGATGTTTTATATACTTGCTAATATTTCCTAAACCCCTTAATGGATCTTGTATATACTTGCTAATATTTCCTAGACCCCTTGATAGTTGTTGTATATACTTGCTAATATTTCCTAAAACCCCATAATAGATGTTGTATATACTTGCTAATATTTCCTAAAACCCCTTGATAGATGTTCTATATACTTGCTAATATTTCCTAAACCCCTTAATAGATGCTGTATATACTTGCTAATATTTCCTAAACCCTTAATAGATGTTCTATATACTTGCTAATATTTCCTAACCCCCCCCCCCCTGATAGATATTGTATATACTTACTAATATTTCCTAAACCCCTTAATAGATGTTGTATATACTTGCTAATATTTCCTAAACTCCCTTGACAGATGTTGTATATACTTGCTAATATTTCCTAAACCCCTTGATAGATGTTGTATATACTTGCTAATATTTCCTAAACCCCTTGATAGATGTTCTATATACTTGCTAATATTTCCTAAAACCCCATAATAGATGTTGTATATACTTGCTAATATTTCCTAAAACCCCTTGATAGATGTTCTATATACTTGCTAATATTTCCTAAACCCCTTAATAGATGCTGTATATACTTGCTAATATTTCCTAAACCCCTTGATAGATGTTGCATATACTTGCTAATATTACCTAAACCCCTTGATAGATGTTGTATATACTTGCTAATATTTCCTAAACTCCTTAATAGATGTTGTATATACTTGCTAATATTTCCTAAACCCCCTTGATAGATGTTGTATATACTTGCTAATATTTCCTAAAACCCCTTAATGGATGTTGTATATACTTGCTAATATTTCCTAAACCCCTTAATAGATGTTGTATATTCTTGCTAATATTTCCTAAAACCCCTTAATAGATGTTGTATATACTTGCTAATATTTCCTAAAGCCCCTTAATAGATATTGTATATACTTGCTAATATTTCCTAAAACCCCTAAATAGATATTGTATATACTTGCTAATATTTCCTAAAACCCCTAAATAGATGTTGTATATACTTGCTAATATTTCCTAAATCCCTTGATAGATGTTGTATATACTTGCTAATATTTCCTAAACCCCTTGATAGATGTTCTATATACTTGCTAATATTTTCTAAAACCCCTAAATAGATGTTGTATATACTTGCTAATATTTCCTAAACCCCTTGATAGATGTTCTATATACTTGCTAATATTTTCTAAAACCCCTAAATAGATGTTGTATATACTTGCTAATATTTCCTAAACCCCTTGATAGATGTTGTATATACTTGCTAATATTTCCTAAACCCCTTGATAGATGTTGTATATACTTGCTAATATTTCCTAAACCCTTAATAGATGTTCTATATACTTGCTAATATTTCCTAAACCCCTTGATAGATGTTCTATATACTTGCTATGAATCAATATGAAACTGCGACATTCATTCTACGACACTCTCGCTCGCATCTATGGCCTTGTGGTCAAGGTCACGGTCATATAAAAGGTTTTGATTATAAAGATTTGTATTTGTTTATATTTCCTAAACCTCTTCATGGAATGTGTTCATACTTTGCATGCATCATTATGAAACTAAGACTAATCATTCTGCGACATGCTCATTTGCCCTCTTGACCATGAAACTATGGTCACAGGCATAACATTTTGGCGTTAAGGATATGCTTAAGTTTTTTCATTTGCCTATATTTCCTAAACCGATGGATGGATTTAGTTCATGTTTTGAATGAATTATTATGAAGCTAAAATAATTAATTGTGCGACATACTTGCTTGCCCTTTTGATCCTAGGGTCTAGGTCACAGTCAAGATTACAATCATATACAATTTGCGCTGAGGTTTTGGTTATATATATATATATATATATATATATATATATATATATATATATATATATATATATATATATATATATATATATATATATATATATATATATATATATATATTTCCTAAACACCTTGATGGGTTTTCTTCATTCTTCGGACGTATCACTCGTTATGTAGCAATGCTTCGATATCGTGGGCTCCACATACAGGCCCTGGACATCTTGTTCTTACTTAGATTTTGTTTTATCGCTCCCACTGCATGGCATTTTCAACATATTCAACAAGAGTCGCATTTACTTAATATTTTCAGATTAGCTGGTCTTTTTTATTTCTGCCCACTCTATCGCCACATTATCCGTTTCTATAGTTTCGTTGTAAGCAAACTTAAATTGAGAAAAAAGAAACTTTATGCTTTGAACTATGCGTCCGACATACTTACACCGGTGTTTATAAACACTAAACCGAAATGTATAACTTAATTATACCTTATTACATTGATAATTAAAATATGTCAATATATACACAATTGCTTTTTATCTTTAATCTCTATGCGGAGACGTTGCATGATACCATTAACATGAAAAACAACAACAAGAACAACAACCAAATCCACACCCACAAATAGGGGTATAGATTGGTGAGGGGTGGAGGCTTATACCACACCCACTAAAATCTTTTGTACACAGCGTTGGGAGAGTTTTAATGCTTTTTGTAGTGTTTTAGTCTAAAATTTGAAATAATAATAAGAAGGAACAAATAACGAATGGTAAAAAATATATGCAGATGCATTGTTAGCTATGCGACAATAATCTAATAATAATAATAATAATAATAATAATAATAATAATAATAATAATAATAATAATAACTATTATTATTATTATTATTATTATTATTATTATTATTATTATTATTATTATTATTATTATTATTATTATTACGATAATAATATCAAAATAATAATAATAGGTTGAAGACCTGTTCGAAAAATGACATGAATTCAACGTTAGAATAATGTCATCCTTCGCTGTCTTTCGACAAGCTTTTCTACTTATCTCATACTTCCCAGACAGGCCCCTTTTCCGTAATGGACCACATGCATGTTTAGAAATGTGTTTAGCAAAAGATATGTACAAAATCAAAAGATGTTCACACCATCATATTATTGATTGTTTTAAATTAATATTTATATGTTATCATAGGATTTATGTTTTTATAGAAGATGTCATTATTATTTTGTTTTTTAGTTTTATTAGATGAAAAATTATTAGTTACAAGTAATGAGTTACGTAACTGTTGCCAAGATTATGTCTGCATCAAAAACGTTACATGACACAGCTATCGCGTTGTACGACGTCATATTGTGATGATCTTTAGGACTGGGTTACTTCAAAACAGTTTATCAGCTTTGAGAAGAAAAAAATGGGATATTTTCATTTAATAAAAACTATTATATTATATATGTCATATATATTTCATATATTATATATAATGTGACAGATATTGCTGCTCTAGTGGCGTCAGCTCCATACGCGGTGTTGTCGTACATATGTAGTCGTGACAGTTGTCGCATGAACAATACAGAGTATCTACCGGTAAAGATTAAGTAGTAAATTTACAGAAACTGCTGTATGCTACGAATTAGACTCGAGATTTCTTAAAAATGTTTTTAAACTGTGTACGAATGAAGTCTAATAACAGATTCTAAATTTCATATTGGAATTTTCCGAAGCGCTGATGCTAAAGAGAGACAAAGTTAGACATGAAACGTAAACATCACAACAAAAAAAAAAAAAAAAAAAAAATAGCTTCAGCATGAATACAATTTTCCTAATCGAGACATAGATGATATCAATGTTTTGTGAGTAGATATAAGGAAATGATTCACGAGTGAAGTGGAAACATTGTATTGTCACAAGTGGCGAAGCCACTCGTGACAATAGAAAATGTTTCCACTTCACCAGTGAAATTATATCTACTAAAACAAACGTAAATTTTGTTTTTATTATATATTTTTAAAGGCAAAACCTTCGATTTGCATGGATTTGTTTCTCCATTCTGTGTCAATGCGATTAACGGCTGCATTACTACGTCGATAAAAAGAAGTTCCGAAATTTTACAATAATTTTAGGACAGCTACTTTTTACAACTTTAGATTCTTCATATATTTCTTAAAATTGCGTATTTTGTCAAATTAATGAATGTTTTTATGCGAAATTGAAAAGATTTTTATTTTCGTTAACACATTTCTTGCGCGGATTGATACAGTTAACATTGCTGCAGTGGAGGTACTATAGCAACCTGACAAAACGCTCCAACGGACTTCAGAGAGTAACATCAATAAACAACAGACTTTAATGATTGTGAGTTTACTTGTAAGGATTTTGGTTGCTATTTTTGTTTATTTTTGCATTCAAATTTAGATTGTCACATCATTTCGGTTTGCAATCAACACTAGTCAATGCCTCATTTCTACATCGTTTTCAGACATGATTATGATTGCGATTACATTTAAAATTGCTACTTAAACAATTGTATTACTATATGTAATCAAGAGTTTTTCTTAAAAATGTGTACTGCTTGTCGTTGAGTGTAACAGGTAACATGTGTGGGTGACACAGAATATCGAATAGCAACAGATCGTTTAAGTTCAATCACTGACAATTTGATGATTCATGTGGAAAACTAATTATAAAAAAGTTATTACTTGAAGCCTGCTTTCTGTTGTTTGGGGTTCATTTTTATGCATTCTGGACGGCGCCGTTTCATTTATTACATAAATGTATACTAGATGGTCAACAGTCTTTACACATTGTAAGATCTATTCATACTGATGTGGAGAGAGAGAGAGAGAGAGAGAGAGAGAGAGAGAGAGAGAGAGAGAGAGAGAGAGAGAGAGAGAGAGAGAGAGGGAGAGAGAGAGAGAGAGAGAGAGAGAGAAGTTAAAAAGAAGAAGAAGACGAAGTAAAATAGGCCTAACTATGGAAATACAGATCTGAATAACATACATAAGGGCAGATATACTAAATGGAATAAGAACGTAGTTCCAAAAGTGATATCGCCACGGCGGCGATAAAAGTGGTATCGCCACTGTGGCGATATCATTTTTCTCCCACTGATATATTTCAATATCTCATTATGAAATATGCAATAAACCGTTATATGTGACAAAGTAGAAGAAGAATTTAACTTAAACAAGCAAGTAAACAAACCTAAAATATAATAAAATAAAATAAAGTTATGAAGAGACAGCGAAGTCACGTGTTTGCCTCTGAAATGGACTTTGAAGAAAATTCAAGTGTTTGTGACAATGTTTTATTATAGGATTATATTCTTCTTTTTCTCGAAACTAAATAGAATTTACAGAAGATATTCAGTACGTATTGAGCGTTCCGGCTTTAGATTTCGTTCTTGAAATGAATGCCATTTAAAGGAAATCTTACGACTATATTTGTCGGCGGAATTTCGTAAAGCAATTGAATAAAAACTGGGGGTGGGGGGTGGGGGGAGGGGGGGTTAGTATATGTCCACACGTTTTATTAATTTTTGTTGTGTTAAGGAGTAATACCCTCACGTAAAGATTATCATAAACATGTCGACTATCAATTGCTACATACAATGATTATTGATTGCAGACAGATTTTTCATACTAAACGCAACAGAAAGTCTGGCTACATTAGCACGAAATATTTAAAGACACCTAATTTAGGTTTATTTTACATGTAAATAATAAATATCACTTTAAAACCCATATATAATATTGGTGAAGTTCATGGTTTCCCTTTTGTCTGCACTGAGTCAAATAAAGTGCCTTGCCTATGAATGTACCATGGTAGACGATCGGGGATGATCTGATGGTGGGAATCAAACCAGCACCCTTCTGATCATGAGTCCAACGCCTCAACCACTTCAAAAAAGAGGAAGAAATGATAACATAGTAAAATAGGTGGACATATTTCGATACACTGCTTAATTATTAGGTGCCAGATTTAAAATGCATATTATGTAAAGGAAACTTTCTAATTATTATGTGTCATTAGAAGGCTTGATATAGCGACATTTAACAAATAACTTGGCCTAGACACCGGTTATTATCCCAGAATATTTGAGTGGGATCAATGTAAATGACTTCGAAAGTCTCATCGTGATAACAGTAATTTTATTTTTACGATTTTCCAATGAGTAAGATCTGGTCACACTGTAGTTTGAATTATGAAAGCACAGAATTTTGAGGGCTTTGTGTAACTATACTTATTTGACTATTTTTCTTAAAGACAAGGGTATCATTAGAGAAAATCGACACAAACACAAATAAAAAGCACAACAAAAGTATTTCTTGATCATCTTTTCAGACCTACTGTAACTCCCCGGCAAAAAAATCATTTTAGCCTTAACTTTGCCAATCAAAATCTTAACAGAAATCATGTCGCCAATTTAGATGACAATTTTCATTAAATTTATCTAACAAAAACTCTTTTGATTGACACCATTTCGACGAAATTTGACCTCCTAACGCATAATAATGGATTTTATATATTTTGTACATATACTATTACCTTCTACATTGACATTTCACATGAAACGATATACGAAAAGTGCCCATCTATTCTAATCACCCACACTCCAAAACAATTTGTAATACATTCGAAAGAATTGACAGATATAAATAAAAAGATATACTATGCACATACATACATACATACATACACACACACACACACATACATACATACATACATACATACATACATACATACATACATACATACATACATACATACATACATACATACATACATACATACAGTAATGTCTAGCTAAAGTTATACAGATTTATTCGAGAAATGTTATAAAGCACAAACAACTTTTTTTCAATGTTTACAAATTGTGAGTTATGCATTTAAATAATTTTACGAAAAAGAATTCAATCGTATCTCGCAGACTAAAATGAGTTATCATCCCAACAACAAAAGGGCAGTTAAAAACGAATTAGTTCCCTACGTAGCCTAAATAGATGAATAATGAGTAAATAATACAGCCACGCAGATGGGTGTATATTGATTTATTTCCCAGAGCTTTAACTTCTCCCCATTCAAGTAACAAATTTCAGTCGTCTCCAAAGGAGTCATCAAAGGCCTTTCAAATTATAGTATGGAGTGATCAAAGGCCTTTCAAATTATAGTAAGGAGTGATCAAAGGCCTTTTTAAATATAGCATTCGGCTTCATGGACGATCACTGTCAACTTTTTCCTGTCTCTGGATATTAATGCCTCGGGCATAGAGCCGTTGTATATGAGATAATTTAGGATAAACAGCATTTTATTTGATCTATATATAACAATATATATTATTGTTCGAAGCACAATGACCACTGGACTATGTTGCCTTTGCCGACGAGGGGCACGTGGTCTTTCCGCAAGGTAATTTTACTAGTTTCCATCTTACATCTCCCAATATTTAACATTATCTTACTATTTTTCAGTAAATATAGTTCTTTTGGTCTGGCTTGCATATCCATGCCCACTATTTAGATATTTTTACTACTCTCTTTCTTTCTATCTAATATCTGACTGGACACTATGCTGTCTGTCTCTTTCGTTCTATTCACTATCTGACTTGACACCATGCTGTCTGTCTTCTTATTCACATCCTTGTTTGCTACCATACTCTCATCGCTAATTTTCCTCTAACCTTGCCCTCGTAGAAAGCATTCTTCTTTTTCAGAACCTTTGTAACATTCGCACCTTTCTCCATCACCAGTCTCTGATCTCTTTCTTTACTACTTTATATCTTCTATTTTACTTTCTCCACATTCTATTTTTCTACAAACATTTCACCCTTTCTTCCAATTACTCTATGTACACATAATGTCATCACTTCTCCTAGTATTATTTCGTCCTGTTCTTCCATCTCTAGTAAGCTGCTTGTATCATCACTTCCAAGGATTTTCTCTCAGTATATGTGGTGTAGATGGGATTCTGACTCTTACTGATACTACCTTTTTTGGTGTCCTTACAGAGGATCTTGACCTTATATTGCAATTACTGGAAGAACTTCCATTCTATTGCAGTTACTGGAAGAACTTCCATTCTATTGCAGTTACTGGAAGAACTTCCATTCTATTGCAATTACTGGAAGAACTTCCATTCTATTGCAATTACTGGAAGAACTTCCATTCTATTGCAGTTACTGGAAGAACTTCCATTCTATTGCAATTACTGGAAGAACTTCCATACGAGCTAGAACTACTCGTGGATGAACTGAAATTTGACCTCGAACTGCATGAAGTGGAGGAAGTAGGAGACTTTTCTCGGCTTTTTATTTGAAGGCTAAAACCTTTTCCATGAATATCCTGCTTGATGTGGAGGTGGGATGGACCACTGCGGAAGTTGAAGTACGCTGCCGCTTGTTTGAATTTGTGGAAGACTGCCTTTTCCTCTTTGGTGGGCTTGGAGCAGTTACAGATATATGTTTTACGTTTATCAAACTTTTGTCAACAACTGAAGCAATAAACTGCCTCAATTCCTCCTCTGTCTCGTGACCTCTTCTTCCTGACAGGTGAGCAAATCGCTCGAAATCTTCTGTTCTTGCCCTGCATGTGTGGGGGTTGTGATTGCGAATAAAGAGTTTGCATATATAACCCACTATTGAATGTTGTATATACATATACTTTTATTAAGTTCCTCAATCCTCAATTTTTTTTTTTAAAAATAACAAATTATGACGAAATAAAAATACTTCTTGTAACAACAAAAGCAGAATAAGCTGTCAGTGCCAATTCTGAGAACCTGTAGCCCTCAAAGGACTTCATTTTCCACGATAGTTATTATTATCAAACCATGGGGAAGTAACTTCTCCATCAAAACATTTACGTTTGTCATGATGGACAATGGACAATCTTCGTATTGTGCCTTGGACTTTCTCGTATTCTGAATAATACACAATTGAATTTTTAATTGATTTTGGATCCTTTCCTCATATTCTTTTGGGATCAAAATACCATGCTTGGTCACCTTCATTGTAGTTATGGAGATTCACTCTGAGATCATAATTCTTTTTATCTTTTCACCAGAAAGTTGCATTTTTGCTCTTGAAAATTCGCATATTTCGTTCAGTCTCTCTTTCAGCTCATTTAAGCTCATTTACATAATCTGTTTTATTTCTCTTACTTTCAGACTGTTGTTTCTCATGGCGGCGAAAGATGAGGTCTGTGGGAAATGTTATTCCCCTTTCAAAAGTCATATTCGAGGTGGGCTTGTTCCAGTGGTCTCGTGAACTGAAGACACGTAGGCCATAATTACCATAGGTACATACTCATCCCAATCTCTTTTATGATCAGACTAAAAGCTGAAAGCATATTCAATATTGTGCGATTGGCTCTTTCAACCATGCCATTGGATTGGGGTCTTGTGGTTGTAGTTCGTTTTTTCTTAATACCCAGATTCTGACATATTTCTTGAAATAAGTTACTTTCAAAACAAGATCCCTGATCTGTGTGTATGAGTAGTGGAATCCCAAATCTGGATATGAAGTTTTCAATCAATGCCTTAGCTGCAGTCAATATTTGATAAAGGAATAGCTTCAGTCCATTTTGTAAAATAATCTGCAACTACCATTAGATATTTTTTGCTCTGCTTTTGTTAAAGGACCAATCAAGTCAATTCCTATTCTTTCCATGGGTAATCCTACGTTATATTGTTTAAGATGGGGGGTTTTGTTTCATTTGAGGCATTTTTCTTGACCCACAAATTGTACAGTTCTTTACCAATTCTCTACATCTCTTCTGAAGACATACCAGAAGAATCTTTGCTTTCATTTATGTAGGGTTTTGGTTATACCAAGATGTGCACTTACTATTATGCATCTGGGTTAATACACATTTTTTCAAGATTATGGGTATCACAATTTGAAATGTGATTCCTTTCCCATCATCACTTTCCCATTTTCTGTATAAAATAGTATTGTTGAAACACAGGGGTTCAGACCTGTATAAAAAGTACTTAATCTCTAGATCACATTTTGCAATATCAAACATCAGCCCAATCAGACTGACTCTTACTGTTCAACCAGTCAAACAGTTTTTAAGACTGGATCTTGTAATTGTAGTTTTGCTACAATATTGATGTCCAAATTTGTTTGATCTAATTTTTGTACCATTGCATCTTTTGGAATTACTAGCATCATATGTTTGATACTCCGCGCATCCATCAGAGTCCAGTTTCCCAGAATTAGCATTTAATGAATCAGGTGCACATTTAATCTGTTTAGACCTGTTATTAGTCGGCTCTAATTCAATACAAATGTCTTTAGACACATTACGGTATGTGTAATTCACTACAAATGTATTTAGACACATTACGGTGTGTGTAATTCACTACAAATGTCTTTAGACAAATTAAGGCGTGTGTAATTCACAACAAATGTCTTTAGACACATTGCGGCGTGTGTAATTCACTACAAATGTCTTTAGACACATTACGGCGTGTATAATTCACTACAAATGTCTTTAGACACATTACGGCGTGTGCAATTCACTACAAATGTCTTTAGGCACATTACGGCGTGTGTAATTCACTACAAATGTCTTTAGACACATTACGGCGTGTGTAATTCACTACAAATGTCTTTAGACACATTACGGCATGTGTAATTCACTACAAATGTCTTTAGACACATTACGGCGTGTGTAATTCACTACAAATGTCTTTAGACACATTACGGCATGTGTAATTCACTACAAATGTCTTTAGACACATTACGGCATGTGTAATTCACTACAAATGTCTTTAGACACATTACGATTTGTGTTTTCACCTTTACTCAGTTTGAAAGTCATAAGCTGACAGAAATGTCAACCATCTGGATAATTGTCCGTCCACTAGTTTAAAGTTCAAAAGCCATTTCAAACTACCATGGTCAGTTCTCACTGAGAATCTACGACCATACAAATAATTGTGAAAATGTGTAATGGCATTTACAATGGCCAGCTACTCTCTAGTCTACGAGTTACACAGTATCTATCGTCTCTCAGTTTTTGAGAAGCATTTGCTAAACTAACTGGTGACCTTCTCTTTTCTATCATTGACTTGGAATAGGACAGCACCCTGTCCAATATTTATATCATCGCAATAAAAAACGAAGGACTTTATCTCAATTGGAAATGAAAGTATTGGCACTTTTATTAATGTTTGCTTCATAGTATCAAATGACTTTTGACATTCATCAGTCCATTTAAACTATACAGTCTTTCTGCGAATTGATGGAGAGGTTTAGCTATGCCAACAAATCTTTTTGGACATATGGTATGGAATAAGAACAAAGGGAAACAAAGCTTTTTGTTTGTTTTGCATTTCTTGTCACAGGCCATTCATTAATGGTTTTTATCTTTTCAGGCAGTGTCTCTACACCTGACTCAGTTATCAAGTGACCTAAGAAAGAAACTTGCTTCTGAAATAGAGCACACTTCTTTAGATTGAGCTTCAAAACTGCTTTTTGCAGCCTCGTAAGGGTAACGGTTAGATTTTTCAAGTGAACCCTCAAAGGTCTTGGAGTAACAAATCAGATCATCTAGATAAAATATCAAAATTTTCCATAATATACCAGAAAAAAACAATATGTGTCAATCTGGTGAAAGTGGAGTACTGCGTCACAAAGTAATTTATTTCATTGTTGTTTATTGTTGCCAATACGAAGTATCCTTCATTCTTTCCCAGGCTGTTACGTTTTATTATTGAAAACCTTCTGCGAAATAGGACAGAGTTTCGGTCCATACATTCATCCCATTCCAGTTTGTCTGGTGTTGCCTTTGATCCTGGCTTCTGTTCCCTCTCCAACCACTCTGAAATCTTCTTGAACTTTCATAATTTGACCCGTAATTTGGATTCTGTCTAGAATTACTTCCCCATTTAGGTTTGGTATTGTTGTGTTGAAGGTTAAAACCACCAGATCTTTCCTTTGACTGTTTAAGGGCAGTTATCTCATTATTCTGATTTCTTGGACCTTGGAAACTGTGTGATTTATTGCTTTGTTGGGTCAATTGTACTTGTGAAGCAAGTTCATGTATTGTTGCAGTGAGCTTTTCGAAGGTGTTTCAGTTCAACACACCCTGAGTTTTGTATTTGGTCTTCATGCCCTTGAGTTTCAGTATCTTGAACAGAACCTACTGCTCTATTTCTCTGCCTATTATCTATTCTGTGTGCTTCCAGTCTTTGGCCCTTGTTCCCTAAGTCTCCTTATGTCAGAGTCACTGATGGCTTCAATGAAGTGATTTATTGCTAAGATTTGAATGACATCACTACTTGCAGAAGGATACGCTACTCTGGTAAGTTTTCTGACATTCTCAGCTAGTTCAGGGCTTGTCTCCCCCTTCTCTCTGTATCTAGACTTTAATTTTGAGCGGAAGATCCCTGCTCTGTGTACAGACCCAAATCTGTTCATTAGTGCTCCAACTGGAGTATCACAGTCGCTTCTCTGTTTAGACTCAAGTTCGCTAAGCAATGAACGAGCTACACCAGACAAACTACTAGCTCGTTAATGTGCTTTTGCACGATTACTCCAGCCATTGTTTTCTGCCACTCTGTTAAATTGGGTGAGATATTCATCAATGTCTACATTTCCATCAAATAACTGAAGCTTTATTTTAGTGTTTGCGTTTGTTCTACCACTCTGTTGTGGTTTATGCAACGTTTGCTCATTATGGTTTGAAACTTTGCTTTGAGATTCTTGAACACTCAGGGTTTCTTTTGAGTTTTCTTTAACTGATTCTTTACTTTCAACTATATCAATCGTTTTCTGCATTTCATGTAATTTGTGGGAAACTTTATCAGCTTTTGCTCTCATTGTCTCACTCAGAGACAAAATTTTATCTTTCACATCATGAGAAAATCTCCCAGATTTATATTTATCTTTCCTTCAAGTCAAAACAGGAGTACTCATTTCAGAGTTTTCATTCTCATTTCTATTCTCATTTTGATTATCAATTTCACTGGAGGAAGATGCACCTCCTAAAACACTCTCCAGGGAATTACTTCTGCTATTTCCATGCATTTTACCTCCACCACCAACACCAGGTTAACAAGTAAATATTCAAAACTGAGCTTAATATTTCCTAAAATTGTGTTGATATTTTATATTTCAGGATCCTACCATTGTTACGACCGTTTATAAGGTTCTTCAGGTCATAACATAATCTGGATTCGCCTAGTGCTGGTCAGAGGTGAAAAGAGTGTAAAAATATGCGAGTAATGTTGGTGCTTATATTTAAAAGTTTGGAAAAACAGAAGAGAAATAGGAGAGAAAAAATATTTGCTCTTAATGCAATTATAAATAAATAATGAATAATTACGTTTTACTTTTTGTGTTCTCGCTTATTTTCTCTTACAGATATTCAAATTTTATACAATGATATTGATTTTAGTTCATTACAATATTAAAAATTTCACAAATGAAGGATTTCACGGTAAGTGACAATTTCATGTGTTCTTTAAAAAAAGATCTTATTACAAATAGTATGGGGGATGATAAATAGATTACCAGAATTATACCAAATTTATATTTTTCTAAATTAAATTTGGTAAATGGATACAACTTTTTGTATTATCAGGGTACAATTGACTTAATTCTGTATACTTAAAGACATTATATTGAGACTAAAAACTGGGTTTTTACATCTTCCAAAATCTGGGCAGGTGAAAATCTGGGAATATAAAATATTGTGCAATAATAAATTTACTGAAATCATTTAAATCATAACAAACCAGAGGTATAACTGCTATTAAAGAATAATAGCAGGAACTTCTTGAATTAACTATACTTCGTAATATTATTTTTTAGAAATATTTTGTACAAGTCCGAATTTCTATGTGACTCAAAATCTTGACAAACCCAAAATCTGTACAAGTGAAAATATTGTGAGCAAAGTTCTGGAATTATAATAAATTAACACAACTCTGAAATGAATAATTTTAGAAATGGTTTTACCTGACTTAAGTTTGCCATTGTTGTTAAATTTTATAAAAATAAAGATCAAAATTTTTATGAATTTCCGAATTTTGATTCTGGGCAGAACATTATATAAAGAGAGGAACAGAGGACCGATGACAGTGATGTCCGTCTGAATACTGGATTGACTGGGTCCTATTTATACACTCCGCACCCTCGGGGAATCTCAAGTGTTTACACAAACATGCTTAACAGAGACAACAAAAGTTCTCTGATATTAGTGTTGGAAACGGGAACGCTACCTGTCGCGCAGTAACAAAGAATGATGGGAGCAATAGCGCGATTACCAGCTAACAAAGGCACGTTCTGGAAGGCAAGTAATAGACGAAAATAAACATTAAACAAACATGGCTTTATAAAATATAGTCATTCTGTTAGAAATAACTACCTAAAAGTTAATTTTAACGTAGTGACAGAGTACAAAAATCAGCACAATTGATGAAATGATTGCCGATCGATCTCACCCAAAGCATCCATGTGCTTTTTACGAGGGAAAGTCTCAGGACATTATAACGAAAGGAAAAGAAGTACATGTACAAGTATTGTAATCATCAATAAAACGATTTAGGTATGATAAAATTGTGAGACTGGCATCTGGCATAGCATTATATATATATATATAGGGTCACTACTGCAGAAGTCATAAAGCAATAGAAGACAATGAAACATTTCATAGTCTCCACCGTTCACAAAAACACGAAAAATGCGTATTACTGTCATGTAGATGGGTTGGTAAAAAACTTTTGAAAAGTCCAACACACGATATTAAACAGTAGGAAAATGACCAATGAAAGTATGTTTCCCCGTACAAAGTCAAAAGTTTACCAGTACTAGTATACACGGGATACAACTACTTAAATATCTTGCAAACTACTTTGTATAAGTCAGGCATATATACTAATATCTACTATTTCTGTGCAGATATGCAAATAAAAGGCTGTCATATATATATATATACAAATCTGTGTCTAACTTAGTGATAACTTATTTGAAGTTCTGCGTCGGACAAGCTTTGCTAAATCTCACAGAAAAAGGATTTGCTCGATGTGGGACAAACGGTGCAGGACAATATATGTCAAAATGTATCCGAAAAATCAAGTTTTAGATGCATTTGTGAAATATTACTGTAAGAATACGCTGGAGACTGAATATTTTCTGATAATTTCAGAATCGAATAATTTTGTCATGAATTGCCCCAGAGCTGTTAATTTTGCCCCCGTGAGAGATGGAAGCTGGAGAGCATCTCTAGCAGCAGAGTTTTTCCTGGCACCAGACAGGCACTCTACTCAGCCACTAATGTAATCTTCGCAGTTTGAAAAAAAAAAAAAAAAGAATACAATTGGTACTTTAGAAACATACCAACGAGGACGCGAGTGAAATCTTGCATGAAACAGTTTTAACTGTATTTCCCATTTATGAAATAAATCTTTCACGCTTATGATTAGATACATATTTGAAAGTCTGTGCTTTAAATGAACCAACAGGAAATTCTGCTGAATAATATGTCTCGTGTGCTTCGCCTGTACGGTACATCATCCAGAATCTTGGCAATGCCATGTTAGCAAGAGAAAAAGGTCAATACAACCACAATTTGCTTTTTGTGGGTGCTAACATAAGTGAGAATATGAATCCACACATGAAACTGCATGACCATACGTACAACAGTGTCTAGGAAACTGCATGACCATACATACAACAGTGTCTAGGAAACTGCATGACCATACTTACAACAGTGTCTAGGAAACTGAACTACAAGTGATAGAGAGTGTCTAGCATACGTTGCCAAAGCAATTATGAACTACAATGAGAGAGAGAGAGAGAGAGAGAGAGAGAGAGAGAGAGAGAGAGAGAGAGAGAGATAACGTTATAACGTATACTTTCACTCGGTAACACATTGAAATGGTCCCCACGATTCCATTACACAACAAATGACTTGCTTTATCTATTGCTCTAAAAAAAAAAGAAAAAAAAAAAGATCAAAACTGCTTTACTCCTAGGAGAATACATTAATGTGTATTAAAACTATTTCATCCCATCAGCGACAGCGGTAAATAATCTTTTATTACCGCAGAAATTAACGTAAAAGCATACAAATACATTCTCTCGTGGAATACCTGCTATTTACGCCTCATACGACACTTAGAGGCGTCACGTGAATATAATATTCTTAGTCAAGTTCTATTTTTAGACGTGGAAATTCCCATGTATGTCTAAGCTTGACTTTTTTAAGCGCGATTTTCAGCCTTTTAACATTTAACCGTATTATTTTCAAGATTTTTCGACATTTTTAATCAAACAGAAAAACAAGTGCAAAATAAAATTGATGAAATTATTTGACCAGTGTTCCTTGAAGTGTCGCCCCTAATTTTAGCTGTTAATATTAATAATGAAATGCTTCAATATGTTTTGTGCCGACCCAATAAAGTGTCCTAAGTATCTGTCCAGACACTTTGCATGCACAGGAAGCGGAATGAGAAAGTGATATCATCGATACATATAGATTCGTATCGTCTACACTGCTTTTTGTTCCCCTTCATTTTTACTTCGTGGGATCCGGTATGCGGTTCTCCTATTAAAACATAATTTTGTCTTGCATTCCGGTCTGAAGGACAGTCCAATATTGATAGGCACACCATTCTATTTGCATCGTATGTGCCGTTTAAACCATTCTGCGGTAAACTTTTCTTGATGCCGCTGAGAAAGACAGTCCAACAAGGAGTACTCTTTTACTTCAAGAAATAAAACCAACCCCAAAATAACTGCATGTAAAAAACAACAATCTAATAAAGAGGACTGTAACAAACAAAGAAACAACAGCAAAACAAAGAAAGAAAAAAAAAAAAGCGCTACAGGCGTTTTAATTAAATGTATTTGTACATCCTCGTTTTAGGTGTTTTTGAAAAGGCCAGCCTTATGATTTACTGTATAAAACAAATATAATGTAATATTGCTTGTGTTTCAAGGGAGTCACTAGAGGCGAATAAACTTAATTCGCAGAGAATCTAATAATCATCAACAAACGATACGCCAGTCCTGAGGCGCCACCATTGACTTCTAACATCCATCTCTTTCGAGGACAGCTGTCGAGGTACCGGCAGTTGGTGCCCATTACAGGAACACAGATTTAATGTTTATGTATTAACAAACGAACAAATAGATGACAGAAAAGTTCACTAATCTTGTAAGATTTTTACACGTTCGGAATGGATTAAAAAGCACGGATTTGACATGTATGAAAGCCACATTTGTTTATTGCATTTTAGTATATTATCAATCTTCTGTCAACTTTTAATATTCAGAACGTTGGTAACGATTAGAGGTTGTTTGCAAAGTTAATTATTTAAATAAATATGACTGTTCTGTTTCACTAAATGTGTAATATATATATATATATATATATATATATATATATATATATATATATATATATATATAAAGGGCAATGATTTGATTAAATATATCAAGGATAAAAGATAGCTTATGAAGACCACTGCATTTATTTCCTCTACTAACTGCATTATGTATATATTGGGAACATAACGGGGAAAACAAATCTCATGCATATTTTATCATTGTCAGAAATGCGTTCAAAATCTTCCGTCTCCTTATCTTGTGCAACCACCTTAGTTACCAGTCAGCCGTGGTATCAACGGCTGATTCACAGCTCTTACCCGTTAGTTAAGAAGAAGAAAAAACTGATGATAATGGTGATGATGATATGGCTATGATATACGTTTGCATGTAAGTCAAATAAAGTTTAATTCAAGTATAATAAAGCTTACGTAATCGTGTCTCAGCACGATGAGATTCTTGAAAAAGTCTAAACCTCTGAATTTATTAACTAATTGCATACCCATGCGCGCTGTTGTCATGGTGCTTGGGCTTAATGACAACGCTCAAAAAAGGCAGCGTTAAGTTACACGGTACCTTTTTTTCATGCACTATACTTTGACAGATTTTTTCATGGCAGCAACGGACAAAAATAACAGCTATTTTATTCAAGGGAGGCTAAAGGCTTCACTGACACTACTTTAATTATCGTAAAGAACTACGAATACAAATACATTTTTAAGATAGAAGGATTTAAAGCGTTAAGGGGATTTTTTTAAAGTAAAAATACCACATTGGTTGAAAACTAGGGAATAAATGTAAAAGGTGTGTCTATTATATTTAAATTTTCATTAATAGCCCTGATTTGGAATTGTAACAGAACTGAAGCGACACTGTGAGTTACAACACCTTTTGATATTCACCATCGTAAGATCCAATTAATATCTTGTGCAACAGACATAGACAGAAGATAAATTAATAACAACACAATTTCTACAGACAAATATGATGGATGTATTCACCAGTATGACCATATGTACATTATGCGAATTTACAACACGTTCGGCACATTATAAGTAGCGTTTCTTTTATTCCAAAGAAAGGTAACTCTAAACAGACAGGATGAAATAACACCTTTCTTCAGGTTTCGCATTAGACGTACTAGAAAGCATCGCTTGAAATATATAATCATGCGATTGATTCCTGGCTACCTTTTCATAAGGCCTGAGATAAAACTATATCCCTTGTCTCAACACAACACTGTACCATAAATAATAAATTCCTAGCTTCTGACATGACATATTTTCTATTATCACACGTCTGTGTTAGTGAGCCATATAATCTCCAGTTCTAACCGAGATGGCAGCTAGTAATTGAGACAAAGCTTCAGTGCCCACTTGTCTGTACCTAGATGTGTAATGCCTATGATTGCCTGTACCAAGATGTGTAATGCCTATGATTTCTTGTACCAAGATGCGTAATGCCTATGATTGCCTGTACCTAGATGTGTAATGCCTATGATTTCTTGTACCAAGATGCGTAATACCTTTGAGTTCTTGTACTGTGAGATTCCACTTGGATGTCTCTGAAGATCAAGACGGAAAGATTGTTACTGAGCTAACTGACAAGAACTAATTATCCACAGATCTGTTACATCTGTCTCTGATGTCAGCCAAAATCCCAGGTCTGAAATAAGAAAGAACAACTGTTGAGGACGTGTTAACAACGGAAACTCGAAAAAATTAAGAAAACATTGCGCAGTCTGAGAGTTTTTAGACTTTTTGTAGCGAAGTTCTGTAGATTTATGAAATGTGAGGTAACAAATGGTAACTATTTATAAATAGTGTAAATTATACAGTGAACGCAACTCGTTGAATCTTAGATACTTTAATCGCGTCAACGGAAAAAATGAAATGGAATATGTGATACTTGAGTGTCATTGTATTCGAAAATGTTAGTGTAACCTTCTACTCTATCAAAAGAAAACGTATTTAATGTTCAATATAAAGGCAAAGAGTAAAGAAAAATGTGTATCCTCCTTCCCGAAGGATCCGCACGAAAGAATATAAATTTCATATTGCAGTTAATCGATTGTGTTAAGCCAATGAAAGATAGAATATGCATTCCTTCTGCCATATGAAAGCATCAACAGAGAAACATGCGGAAAGTGCCTCGTGAAGTTATCAAGAGAATACAAATGTTTGAAAATAGTTTGAAAGGTTGCATAATTTGACCCACGAATTAGAAAACACATCCCTTTCCACCAATCTACGCCATACAAAAAAATTCGTCATTTTTCGTATTTAATCTTGGTGTGTGTGTGTGTGTGTGTGTGCGTGTGCGTGTGTGTGTGTGTGACTACCGACCTAGTATCTAATCAGAACAAAATAAATCTTTTTCTACTAAGTTCCTTGTGTACGATTAATTATTTCTGTTCATTCGGTACGTAAAATCCCATGTTCAGAAATACCTTGTTCATTCGGTACGTAAAGGCTCGTATACAGAAATAACATGTTCGTGTACAGAAGGACTACCTTGTTCGTGTACAGAAGGACTACCTTGCTCAATCATATGTTGCTAAATCTGTTATCTCTTTTTCTCAACGCGAGTTATACCGCGTCTAAACAGTAATGCATCGGTTACGCTGCGTCTAAACAGTAATGCATCGGTAACACTGCGTCTAAACAGAAATACATAAGTTACACTGCGTCTAAACAGTAATGCATCCGTTACACCGCGTCTAAATTGTAATGCATCGGAGAAGTTCATAACGCATCGGAAAAGGAAGCACAACGCATAGTAAAAGACATGTTACCAAGCATCCGGTGATAAAACGCACTGGCAGTCGAAAAATTGTTTTTAAAAACTACCAAAGCTGCCACTGTTAACTTTTGGGACGTAGCGCACGAAACCCATAAATGAATGCACTGTTTGTCTCTTTTGCCGTATATACGCATATATTCACTATTTTCTCAAACATTTGACAACATTTGGCATGGTCAGTCGAAATAGTGCGTAAATGTTTTTGCTCTGATGCCTTCTGAAAAGAAAAATATAATTATTTGATGAAGGTAACGCAGGTTGAAAAGTAACGTAATGGGGAGGAAAGATCCATTTGATCATTACTAAATAGGGACAATGCGCCAAAAACGACCAGTCTTGCCATTTGAACAACTGAGTCATCCATTAAATTGTTGAAATTGAATAATAAAATCAATAGTCAAAAGACCCATAGTCATCTAACTCTGTCATCACTAGTATCATTTGGAGTCATCTATGTCATCACCAGTATCATTTGGAGTCATCTAACTATGTCATCACCAGTATCATTTGGAGTCATCTAACTGTGCCATTACCAGTATCATTTGGAGTCATCTAACTCTGTCATCACCAGTATCATTTGGAGTCATCTAACTGTGTCATTACCAGTATCATTTGGAGTCATCCAACTATGTCATCACCAGAATCATTTGGAGTCATCTAACTTTGTCATCACCAGTATCATTTGGAGTCATCTAACTATGTCATCACCAGTATCACTTGCATGAATTAGAAGATTGGATGGTGAGCCAGTGAATCGTGCTATATATGGTCATACGTTTGATAATGTTGCATCAACTTATATGGACAGAAAAAAAATGACAGCTGTGTTTCCATTGGCGAAAACATCAAGTACACGGATAAGCTTCCACCTCCAAGAAAAAAAGTACTAAGCCCAAATTTTATTGGAGACAGATGTCAGAGCCGTCTTCCTCAAGAATTGGCCAATCTACATCGTACAAATACTTCACAAATTATTCAACAAGTTTAGTTTCCAAAAAGATCTCAGAGTGGAAGACATTATTGAGGTGTGGCGTCTTGAACTGGATATCACTGACTTTAATTCACGTACCGTATATACTCGCGAAAACTGCAAACTGCATAGACCCAGATCGGCTGTCGCATAATGCGCTTGCAGATCTGGGTCTATGCAGTTTCTAAGGACTAATCAGTAGAACTAACAACATAACATAGACCCTGATTTGACGGCGCATTATGCGACGGCAGATCAGGGTCTATGTTGTTTACCTTTGGACCCGGTTTATACGCGAGTATATACGGTAAGTTTTGGATAAACTGAATACATTGCAATCCTTAATCTGGTTAGCGACCGAACTAACCTTTAGATAACTTGACTCTGCCACTGCTGCGTCTGGAAACTGTCCGATATTTTTTTATTATTACATACCCGACATTATATAACACTTGATAAAGGCTGAAAAATGTCCGATATTTTTTATTATTACATACCCGACATTATATAACACTTGTTAAAGGTTGGAAACTGTCCGATATTTTTTATTATTACATACCCGGCATTATATAACACTTGATAAAGCCTGGAAACTGTCCCATATATTTTTATTATTATTACATTCCCAACATTATATAACACTTTATAAAGCCTGGAAACTGTCCGATATTTTTTTTATTATAACATACCCGACATTATATGACATTTTATAAAGGCTGGGAACTGTCCGAAATGTTTTTATTATTACATACCCGACATTATATAACACTTGCTAAAGGCTGGAAACTGTCCGATATTTTTTTATTATTACATACCCGACATTATATAACACTTGATAAAGGCTATTGTTTTCCGAGGCTTATCTAAAACCTTGTCATATAAAGGCTGGAAAACTGTCCGAAATTTTTTTATTATTACATACCCAACATTATATAACACTTGATAAAGCCTGGAAACTATCCAATATTTGTTTTATTATTACATACCCGACATTATATAACACTTGATAAAGCCTGGAAACTGCCCGATATTTGTTTTATTATTACATACCGACATTATATAACACTTGATAAAGCCTGGAAACTGTCCGATATTTTTATTATTATTACATACCTGACATAATATAACACTTGATAAAGGCTATTGTTTTCCGAGGCTTAGGCTTATCTAAAACCTTGTCATAGCGTTATATTCCTCGCTGACGTCACTTAACAAGGGTCGGTTGAAGGGACTTCAACATAAAATCTTGTATTTTTATTATGAAATAATTATTTAGGGTATATAATACACATATCATTAGTACAGTAACTTGATATGGTTACTCGTATCACGTCTCATTTAATAGCGGAAGGCCACGGGATCATGCTCGGCCCCTTTGGGTCTCGCAGCATCTAGCTCAACTTACTGTACTGATAACATGTTTGAATAATGAAAACTACAAGCATGTTGTTGTGGACAGCAACAAAATTGTTGAAACAGAATGTTTGACAGAAATATTTTATTTTTCGTGGGAAGGTCTAAAATTTTTGTCGAGCAGTTTCTTTGAAAGCTCTATCTTTAATGCAGGACTCGCTCGATGTAAATATTACTTTTTAGTGACCTTCTTTATTGTCGCAGCAATTTCATCTAAACGTTAAAGAACTTTATGACAGGTTTCCTTGAATAAGTAACAAATTCTATATACCCAGCACGATGCATACATGATGTGTGCTGATGCCAGAATCTTCATGTGTGCTGATCCCAGAATCTTCACGGCTGGGGTTAACAAGGTTACATGTTTAGAATTTCAAGATAATAATAGCTGAAGTAAAAGAATAAAACTGACTGATATGAGAATCTAAGCTATTTTTATACTACTCCTAAATTCCTTTTCTTCCCTGTCACGCCGAACGTGTTTGGAATTTTAAAAGAATGATTACATTAAGGTGCAAGAATACACTTCATGGTTGGACTAAGACTCCAAATTAAAGAATCAACTATGGAACGACAAGACAAGAACTTAGGCTATGCTAATTCATTGCATCCTGAATCATAATATACTCTATTATTACATGAATCAGAGACTTCTTTGCATGAATTCAAAGATTATTTTCAAAATGCTTTATTTGTGATCAGATAACTCTTGAAGTTTTCGGGTACGTTTGTTGGATCTGTCTCTGCTTTTGAAGACGAAAGATATATATACCTCTCTTATCAAATTCAAGCGCTTAGACCTATAGATTCGACACTAGAAAAAGTCAAGAAAAAATTGGCTCCTATATTTGTCAAAGCAAGGACAAAACTATTAAAATGTTTTTAAAAAAACAGCGTCTGAGTCGTTGCAATTTCAAGTCACATTCGAGAGGAGCTCGCGTTTTTAAACAAAGAACTCTTTCCCAAAGATATTTGAAAGTTTAGACATGCGATGACGACGCTGGTTTTATAATATTGTTATTAAACTTTTCTACATACGCCTTTGTGGTGGAAGGGTTCTAACTTCGGTATGGTAGAAATATCGGAGATTTGTTATATCTGTATTCAAATGTATATTTCATTTACTTCAGACGCATTATTGTCAGATATCTTTTTTACATTATTTCCGATATTGACTCCTAGCATGCAATTTAGCATTTTTTTAAAACTATGATAGCGTATCTTTCTGGGACTAGGATGTATCGGAGAACTAGACCACACACACACACACAAACAGCCAATACAAATCATTTTATATATAGCTAGTGTTACTATCGTCGTGTTACTTTCATACTGCAATCAGTCATGAAATTTGTATCTTCTGAGAGAATGTCAAACTAATGCGTGTCAGAGCAGGGCTTGTCCGGACTAACCACGTCAGCTGTTCTCGGATGTCGGAGAAAACCGGGAATACGAGTATGTAGGTATACACGACAAAAGCAACAGTTCGTGAAAATTATAAAAAAAAAAGATTTTATATTTCAGTGTTGGCTATGGTATGAATGTGCCACTTATCTGTCACGGTAATGTACGCTCCAATCGCAAGTGGGCAAAACAGAAGAAAAAAACTCTCGACTGCGCCCCCCCCCCCCCCGCGCCCAGGGGCAATTGCACCCCCCCCCCCCCATCCCCCTCGTGCCGCCACTGTGTGCATTTTCCCACCGGATGTTTGGTAAAATGTCTTTCCTACGCGTTATTTTTTTTTCTACGAGTTACGCACTTCTCCGATGCGTTACTGTTTATATGTGGTGACTTTTAAACGTCTAAAGTATTTACATACCATTACTTTTCCTCCAAAACTTGTATTGACTTCATCATGATTAGTTCCTTTTGATGATCGGATTTTAGTATTGTGAAAACTTTTACTGATCAATGAGCCATTCCACGAGTAGAATTGTCTTTAGGCGCCAAGATTCTGGCAAGATCGATCAGGATCTTTGCAGGTTGAAAAATAATCCGCTTTGCTTCTCGATTAGTATCATTATTTAGGATAATAAAAACTTAAAAATGTGCATGGTCATCGTGATATCACGTCGCGTTAATCCATTAAGGGATCACGTGGTAGGTAAAATACCTACATCAAATGGCATTGTCCCGAGGAAAAGGTAGCATTCCAAAACTATTTGTATTTCCCTTGAGCATAAACCTTAATTAACTTTCTAGACTGTACATCTTTCCATTTGTGGACACGCGACCAGAGCAAAGGCTATCATGTAATTCAACATACACGCTCTTTGTAGCTGGTGATTACAGTCTGAGTCAGACAATAAACAATTGATTCTAAAGCTGAGGTATCACGAAAAGTTGCGGACCTAGTAATTTGGAGATTATTTTAGGGCAAATTTGTTGAATAAACACATGTTTAGAAAACGATAACATTGATTCGTGCGATCTTGACGTTTGTTATGGTAATTATGCATTTGCTTCTCTTCAAATTTTTCCGATGTCGGTAGGAAATTAACATCAAGCAAAAGGTTTATCAAATAAAATCGCAGTAGAGAGGTGCACGGGCTATCAGGACTCGCGTATAATCCGTGTCCAAATGCAAACAACATAGACCCTGATCTGCCATCGCATAATGCGCTGGCAGATCAGGGTCTATGTTGTTTGTTCTACGGATTAGTCCTTACAAACTGCATAGATCCAGATCTGCCGGCACATTATGTTATCGCAGATCTGGTTCTATGCAGTTTGCAGTTGGTATCAGCTTATACGCGAGTATAGACGGTAATTATCCAGCATAGAAAGGGTCTCGATATCAGTTAAGTTCAGTGAGGATGCTAGACAGAAAAGTATGGTTGAGCCCTTAAAAAATGGGCTGCCTTTGCCGTTGAGCAAAGGTCCGTTAACTGCTCGCAACACTGCTGATGTCCTACTAATTCTCTTCAATAAAACAGAACATTATTTAACTACTCAAATTCAGCTTACAGCATATTTTCAACGCTTTAACATTAAACTAGTTACTGCTTTAGTTAAAAGAAACTTCCGCTTTGATTGTTATATCGCTAATAGCTTGCCTTTTAGACCGTTTCTAAAAACAGCCCGATTAGAGCAAAGGTCGTCACCCTACTCAATCAGTTCTCGTCATGCACCTTTACGGCGCTTTAAAATATATATCTGAGTGATTAATTATAAATAATTTTGTTTTATTTTAGTAAGTGTATTTCCTTTTATATTTTTACCTGATGTCTTAGTAGTGATAATCATTTAAAGATGCATCTTTGATCTAGAATTGACATGACAACTTGAATCCGTGGCTGTCCATATTTTTCCAATAAGGTGGATCTCACAACAACGTTAAGACGACGTTATTTATGAAATAGATATAATTGCTGTACATAATTGATCTCCCGCTTAATTATTAAATTCGTATTTAGTCGTCAATGACACGCACATATAATGAAATAAGGGTCGGTAATTATTTCCCCTTATTGGTCTCCTATTCTTTAATCGCGAACTCGGCGCGTGTTCCACCTGCAGAGCAATGTAAACAAGATGGATTAATGGGGATTCAGATGTGCTTTTTGAATAAACGCGTTTGAAAGTCGATGTTGATTGTTGCTCTTCAAACCTTACTGTAAATGCGAAGAAAGGCTAAGAGAGTGCAGAAGTAATTAAAATTTCAAAATATTTGCTTTTGAGAACAATAGCGAAACAGCTTCCAGACGAGAACTGATAGGGCGCCAGTATAGCAGGTGTAATATTCTTCCACCAAATACAGATGCAACACGCGCTCTGTCTCGAACACTTTCAAAACCAAAGAAACATTTAAAATATTTGAAAGCTGTCTGATGAACAAGAAGTTCTACTAATTTATACCACGTAATCTGGACGGTTCAGGCCGTCTTTTCGTTCGAAGAAACTGAAGGATCTTTCTCTTCTTCTTCTTGTACATTCTTCTTCTTCTTCTTCATTGAATTAATTATTTAATTAATTAACTAACATGGCTCGAAACCAGTGTAACCTCAACTGACCAGTAGTCTGCCATATCGATATATTAGATGTATGGAGCAGGTAATAACCATTTTTTTTTCAAAAATTGGAATTCGCTATTTTTTACGAATTATTTTCATCTTGTGTGTTTCCGCCGTATGTAACATGGTTTTATCATCAAACCCGTAAAGTTTGAATGAAGGGCTCTGATCGTAAGGGTTAATTCTCAGTTGTCAAGTAAAGTTTAAATGAAGGACTCTGATTGTAACGGGGAATTCTCAGTTGCCAAGTAATGTATTGTTCACACGACAAAATTAAAGTTTTTATAATTACATGTATATTATTTACTCCTTTGCAGCCCTGTTGATTGTTTATCTTCTGATTAGTCTATCCTGCAAGCGGGCATGAAAAGTGTGTGGTGCATACACAAAGATATATACATGCTTTGTTCGTATCCTGCAAGCTGGCTTTCAAATTATGTGATACATACACAGAACTACATACGTGTTTTGTTCCTGCATTCTGCCACGGGATTCTACTACTAGTCGTTAGATCCGACCACCTGCCATTCACCTCTTTTACTCGACTTCTCTTGGGAAGTTGGTCACAACCTATCTGGTAGTGACCACTTTCCAATATACTTAAGAAGTAATACTCACGATCCTCAAGGGCTAGGCCATAGATGGAAACTGAATAAGGCCGACTGAGATAAATTTCAGTCCATCTGCGAATCAAATCTGACATCCGATCGAATCAGTCTTGCCTATACTGCAAAATTCTATGTTTCGTATTCACCACCTTGGTTATAAGCCCCCCCCCCCCCCCCCACCTCACCCGCAAAAAGATAATATTTGATCTTTCCCAATTTAAAAAGTCCACAACCAATCCTCGCGTTTTTCAGAGTTAATTCAAGGAAATCAGAGCCTCCCTCCTATCGTGGCCATACGTCCCAGTATACAGACGGCGTTTCAACACCATAGTGCACCATGTCGACCCAATTATCGGATAAACCATATATTTTTACTGCCGGAATTACAGCCATTCACAAATCTTTGAACTGCATTGAAACCTCTTAAAAAAAAAAAAAATCATCATCTTTTCAGATTCACTTTCCAAACTGAAAGCCTTACAAGACCTTAAATTTGACAACCCGTTAATATCCCAGATCTTATACAAACGATTTGCTCATGCAAACTGGACAAAGTATTATGTACTGTTGGCTTCCTTGTCACATTGGTATTAAAAATAATGAAAGGACAGACAAAGCAACTAAATCTGCCCTGCAGTCATCCGTTTTAGAATAAAATAATTTTATATAGAGACTTCAAATATTATATAAATCGATATGTTGTATATACTTGGCAAAATATGTGGAATGAAATCTCCACAAACAAACTTCAGAACATCAAATTCGTCATTGGGGAGTGTGATCCTTAATATTGAACAAATCGCAGAGATGAGGTGGTATTATGCCCCCCCCCCCCACACACACACACACACCGTATAGGACACACCTACCTGACTCGTGCATACTATGCCAGGGTCCACTGACAGTGGAACACGTTCTTGTCGGGTGTATCGTCTTCCATCCTGTTATTTTTTTTTTATTATGTAAACGAAATTAAGAAGCTTTGTTATGTCGTAACACCGGAGAAAATATTGGACTTTTTAAAAGAATGCGGTTTATATAAAAAAATTGTTATCTTTTCTTGTATATACCTTTTAAAGAAATTTAACATCTTTACCTTTTATCGTTTTCTTACTACATGTCTACTTTAATTTTGGAATGATTTTTACTTTCTAGTGTTTTTCTTTTGCAAGTTTCTAGCTTTACATATTTAGAACTTAATTGTAATGGTTATTAAAAGCCAGTACTGTGCTGGTGTGTCTTTAAATTGGGTTCATACAAAATTACATCCCATCAAAGCACAGTAAAGCAAAGCTTTCAGAAACATTTTCAGTAACGAATAGTCACCTATCATTGTATGTACGTCTTGTTCTAACTGTACAATCAAAGTATTTTTTAGCTCCTTGGGGTTTGTACACTACTTTTCAAACAGGAACTCATACTTTTTAAAACTTGTAATATCTTTCTATTACTGCTGTATATAACTGCATATGCCGTATATAACTGTATATGCCGTATGTACTCGCATATAAAGCGAATCCAACTGCAAACTACAGGCTGTTAGGACTAATCAGTAGAACAAACAACACAGGCCCTGAGCTGCCGTGGCATGAAGCGCCGGCAAATCAGGGTCTTACTTGTTTGCAGTTTTGGATACGATCAAAGGCTTTTGGAAAATCTACACACAGACAGGAACATCTTTTATAGGTTTATTACTTGCGTCCTTTTTCAGAACTAGTTGAAAACTTCCTCTTGGTAAGAGTTCGAAACAGGGTGACGAAAGGGGTTTATAAAGACTGTGTAAAACCAACGTATTGTAGCTTTTTTGCCCTATTTTGGAGTTTATGTTGTGTTTCTGTAGTTTGATTCCGTTAAATTATGCCAGCCATTATTGGCAGATATCTTTGTCGTTTTCTTTCAAGGTTTACTTTCTAACTTGATACAGGCAAAAGCTGCTCGAAGTCGATGTTATTTAATTCGAAATTTATTGTACAGATTTGCGTGTGCAGAATATCTCGACTATTCAAAACCAACTATATAGACCATATTTTAATTTTGCTTCAATCATGTATTTCAGCATAGTTGCAAACCATTACATTTCATACAATATTACTACCAAACTTCACGCTTCAGGCAGGTCAGGAATTTATAAATTAACAAGATAAACTTTAGCATATCGCAAAACATATATTTCAAAATTCTTGAACAGACATAAATTGCCAATGGGAAGTAACCCTTCTAGTTTTGTTCTTAAAGAGTTGTTCCCCTTCCACTCCAACGGCATTGTCAGCTAATGACGATCTGGAATTGAAAAGTGTGTACTATTCTAAAAGATTGCAGTACAGAAAAAACATTTCTTATTATTTACATTGAAATTCCTTCTAATTTTATTATCATAATTTGTGGCCTTACTCATGCACTGATCTTGGAAAACAAGGTTCATGATTTATACTTAATTATCAGTAAGGGGCAAATTTCAAAGAGACAAAGGTGATGTACAAAATGCTATTTTCTACAGCCTATGTCAAGTTTATTACATCCCAGTCTCTGAGTCAAAAATCAGAAATTAATATTCGTTCATGTTGGGTCAATATCATTTTAGTCATTAGTATCGTAATGTATCTGATATTATTTGCAGCAACGGGCCACATTCATCAAATTAGAAAACATTTCATAGGGTTGCACATGGTAAATATCGTAATGTTCCACATGTTAGTTATCATGCACGCTAGATCAGCATCAAAGAGATTTTGCAAGGTATAGGATAAACTAATGCTATTTAGGCACATTAATAACCAAGGTGATACACAATTGTTTTCACTCAAGCGTGTCTTTAAAGACTTCGATGCAATCTGTATGTATTTACGAGGTTTTAATGTTGCTTTCATGAAGTGCAAGTGCACTACTGAATGACACGAACGCTGTCAGTTTGCGAGTAACATGGTTGGATATATATGGCGCGCTCTCGAATATAGTAAATTGCAGTCGACATTGATTTCCTCGGCACGATGGTGAGGTTTGCAAGTTCTGGAAAATTATAATTTGAGAACATTTGTCTACATTAAATTTCCTCTCGTGAAGCAAGTAAACGCCTTTATAGACAGCGATAAACCTGTTACTTTGCATCATATTACATATAATTTTAAATCAGCTAGTTTGCAACGAGGAAAAATTACGGTTAACATTTCATTTTAAGTTATTGTTTATGTATCATACGATAAAAGAAGGTTTTACGATCTTTGATATGTATGAATTACTTGGAGAAAAGAATGTCTTTTAATAGATGAAAACCCACTACATCTCCATCTCTCTCTCTCTCTCTCTCTCTCTCTCTCTCTCTCTCTCTCTCTCTCTCTCTCTCTCTCTCTCGCCTTCATCAATATTTTTTTCTTATCAATTAAGGGGCCTCATCTCTTTACTTCACAGATGCATTTACACCTGAGAACTCTTGACTCGTATAATGATAATTTCCTGTGATTCATGACAGTTGTCAAGCTCCGCTCTATGTCCTTGAGATTCTTACTTTAGCAGGCAAACACACATCGTCTACTCATTAGACAAATCATATCATAAACAGACATGAAGTTCAAAGTTAAGAAAGTTTAATGAAAACTAGATGATGCAGACGATGTTGGGTTACCTGTGGCATGCGGCGGCTCCCTTAACGGTTCTGTCTCGTAACAAAAATGGGTTCTTCCATAACTCCAGGACCAACATGGCGGATAACATGTACGCATGCCACTCTTTATCAGCATGGAAAGAATGTGTGGTGTTGCTCTGTATGTTGATGCAAATGGTGTTGAAAGCATTCGTGCGCGAAACGAGTTAGGTAATTGTATCTACATTTAGAGACGCTCACGTGAACATACAGACGCGGATATGACCTGAACTAACTATAGCTGGTGGCAAATAATTTTTTTTGGGGGGTGGGGGGTAAAATATGCTCTTGAAAGTAGAAAATTGAAATATGATAAAGCATCTAGTAAATATTTGCACATTGTTATTTTAAAGTCATCTGTCGATCGTGCTGTTTTCTATCACGTGCCGGATAGACGTTTAAGATTTATGTCCTGTAATGGTGTTTTAGACATATGTCCTGTAATGGTGTATTAGACATATTTCCTGTAATGGTGTGTTAGACATATGTCCTGAAACGGTCTTTTAGACATACTAGTTTTTTTTTCCAAGACATATATTTTGCCAGGAGTAGAAATTGATGTGGCGATTTTAAAAGACTGCTATGGTTATTTTGATAACTTCCACATTGATTCTAAGTATCCCTGTAATATAATTCAAACAGGACTAATCAGACCAATTTGTTACTTATATTGTGACTATTTCCGAAGTAGTTTGGTTTGGATTGGTTTGACGTTTTCAACATTTAATATTACTTTAACATTTAAACTAAAACAGTGTGGGAGATGGCTCCGGAAGTGCTATATATTGTTGTAGTTTGGTGGGGAAAGAATGAAACCAAAATTGCAAATAATGGAGATAATCCAAATTACTAAATGTTATGCTAGAAATCAAACGTATGCACATTACTCCTTGATAACACTAATTTTATTTTCTTATGAGCTCAAATTGTATGGACTTGTGTTATGGAAATTAAATTATATAGGAAAAAATACACACACAGATATATATATATATATATATATATATATATATATATATATATATATATATATATATATATATATATAGTCTGCACATTACTGATCTCAGCAGTGTTAAACTAATTTCTAAAACTCCGTAGAGTTCACTCTTGTTACTTGTCAGTTACATAAAATCAGCGGTTAATGATTCAAAACAATTAATAATCTTAGATGTACCTGCGTCAGAGACATATCCCCGCACTTAAGGAATGTTTTTTGAAGATTTTTCTTTTCGTCAAGTAGTAGCTTAGGATAAGAAGTGATGACAAGCTTCTTACTAAAACTTGTCTTGCCCAAATACATCCTTTTTGTTTTAAAAATTTTTCAAGAAAATTACCCAAAATGAGGCATAGGAAAATCGTCAGACATTAATTGCGCTTCTATACCGAACAATCATTTAGCCCAAAATGTTTAAGTGATATCCTCTGAGTTGCGTAGGAGAAAAAGCGACGACAAAACTGATGTTATTGTAATAAAAACTCGACTTCTCAAAATGAAATCTTTTAGAAATGTTTTGAATATAATTACCCAAAAGTGAAGCAGCTGAGAAAAGTATAACTGTATTGCACATTTACACTTGCAACATATCAAGCCTACACAATTTCAATAAATTTCTTTAAATAATTTGCGGGTGGGGGTTGGGGGCAATGACAGACTGAACTCTCAAAATTCCCTTTTGGGGACAATTGTTTAAGCAATTTCCCCAAAAGTGCTCTGGGAAAAAATAAAGTAAAACCTTATTGCACATCCACACCAACCAAATATCTAGCCTACAAAGCCTACATAAACTACATATCATGCTTACAAAGTTTAAATAAACACCTCCAGTGCGTGTGAGAGGAGAGGCAATGGCGAACTGAATTCCAAAATGCCCCTTTTTGACAATTTTTCAAGAAATGTCCCAAAATAGTGCCCTTCTATAACAACCACATACCTAGACTACACCGTTTCATTAAAATCTTCCAGCAATTTTCAAGAAAATTACCATAAAAATGAGCTAGAGAGAAAGTAAAATTGAAACCTTCAAATCTAAATCAACCAATTATTTAGCGTACAAAGTTGCCAGGAAATCCTGAAAGCATCGAATTGTGATTGTTATTATACGTTTCTTTCTAAAAAAGACTTCTCAAACAAACACCTTTTTCGACAATTTTTCAAGAAAATTACCCTAAAACTATGCACAGGAAAAACTACAACCCTATTGCATATCTACGTCAAACATTTATTTAGCCTACAATGTTCGAATGAAATCCTTTGTGCGACGTGAGAGCAGCAGCGAGGAGAATTTTCACTTTACTTAACTTCTCCAAATGCTCCCTTTTTTCCGACAATTTTTCCCAAAACTAAGGCAGAGGAAAAAAGTTAAATCTTTGTTGTACATCTATAGAAAGAACTTATTTTTCCCACCAAGTTTCTGTAAAATTCTTCAAGCGGAGTGGATGGAGAAGCAATGGCAAGCCTTTTCCTTACTTGGCTTCTCTAAATATCCTTTTTCCGACAATTGTTCATAAAATTACTTGAAAATGAAGCCTTGTCGCGCATCTACACCTTATCTATGATCCAGTCTTTTGACGTTTCAGTAAAATCATTATTTTAAATGAATATAATATGTGTTTGGGGAAATAAAGAAGGACAAAGATGACTAAATTTGCCTTTATGACAATAACAGCAGACAGAGTCATTACATTTGTACAGAGCTTTTATGTTAATGAAATTTTGAATGCGAATTAAATTGTAATCAATCAATTTCAGTGTCCATCATCATTCATATATGTATTATATTATATATTTCCATAGCAAGTCACACACATAGCCATATTATTAAAACAAACAAACATGTGATGCCGTTCCGTAGCATACGCCGGGATAGGGGCATGTATAATTGAAAGAGGGGGGGGGGGGGATCGGCATGGTTCATATTTCGTTGTGACTTTCAATTCGTGGTCTAGGTTACCAACGACAACCACAAACATTGGTACCACTCGAATTTAAAATGATTCTTAGCATTTTGTAAATCTCAAAATATGAATGTTGTTATTTTATTACGTGATGTACCCCGGTAAAAGCGTTTGTAATGAAATATTGCTAAGCAAAGATAATGAAGTCGAAAATTGTGTCTCGTGTTCTTTTAATTTAGACAATGAAAGAAGTATTATTTTTAGTTTTCAATATTCCGACAGTCACAAAAAGGATTACCGACAAGTTGCATCTTAAAAATATCACGTACATTACTGCATCCTTGTCTTCGAAGTTTGATGAACACAGTATTGTAGAATCTGTAGATATCTGGTATGTTCGGTCTGGCTCTTTTAGAATTATGCGCAGAGGACCTTTCACAACATAAAAAATTGATGCAGAGGATCGCATTGACTTATTCCATTGGTTCCAAGATTTAATTGCAAATTCGAAAAAGGATAATCTAGGCATTTTGTACACATGCCCGGTATCATATGGTAATTTCCATGACGTAAGTTGTATTTAGTGGAATTTTGAACGGCTTGAGGTAAAAGTTGCAGTAGATAAGAGGGAGTTCCGCCCTTAGTTATTTTGTAAAACGTGCATAATGTTTGGCTTTTCAGTCTAACATAAAGTGGTTTCCACCCTGCTTCTTCATATACATTTTCTACTTGCAGACTCTGGAAGACCTCTTGCTATTCTTGCTGCATCTAGTTGTTTCGCGTCAAGAAGTGGAATACATTAATTTAGGAATCTATTAAGACATTTTGAATGTACATTTACCCGAAACCCATATGAGAAAGCACGCCTGATTGGCTGAAGTAGTAAACTGGCACACTGACTGGACATTTTGTAACAGTAGTTTCAGTTGCCTAAAAAGGTGTCGTTCACAGAGTGGTGCAGAATTATATTGCTACATATGTCTATTTTGTTCACGCCAGTATGGTTCTGTGTCGGCATGCATATGTACTAGTTCTTGCGATGTCACTCTAGGTTTCATTCAGAATGTTCAAAAATGTTTTATATAAAATGATTCATAGTGGGATTAAGTTCATTGGATCTGCATCGATGGATTTTTGGCAATAACAGTAATCGTGAGGCATTAGGCAATCAAGATTTACTTCAGTCGGATATACAAGTATGATTAACAAACCTGTAAGAGTGAGAACTTGCGATTGTACTAACTTGTCTAGTCTTAGTATGCAAATGAGTCTGAAAAATGTACATATTATCACTAGCGCAAAGAACATAAAACTAGGTCACGTACTCCTCCTCTTGATAAAACTAGGTCACGTACTCCTCCTCTTGATAAAACTGTCACGTACTCCTCCTCTTGACAGCAATATAAAAAAAGTCTGACTAAAGCAAAATCCCACAACTGCTCAATTGAAAGTAACAACCAGGTATTATATGCTGTCCCTGTGGTAAACAAATACAAAAAAAAAATATCTTGCCCTAAATAGAAAGCTTTCTTACATCTCCTTCCCCCATACTAGTTATATTTTAATGGTTATTTCTTTCCTATCCAAACGGTGAATTAAATATAACGGAGCCTACATGTTTTTTTTTTTGAAAGCTAGTGATTCTTTAGTTATTGTTGAAGCTTTACTATTTGATTACAATCAAATGAAATACAACCGTCCCAAACTAATTGCTATGTGTATCACCTGTCTAATAGAACGGTAGAACGTGAGGTCGTTTCCACATTGATGGAAACAATCTCTGTTGCAGTGTCACTTTAAATAAGTGAGAGAAAAAAGTTTGAATATTATGTTTAATACACCTTTCAGTAGCCTATGTTCATTCGTGAGAATGATTCTTTTAATGCTCCATAGACCTGTTATGTGGAAACATTCGCTGACAATTCCTTCTGGTTCGTTGTTTAAACGGTACTACATTAAAGAGTCAATACAGAAAACTCTGTGATAGTTGATTTATTAATAGTTTTCAAATATGTAATTTCAGGAATACATTTTTTCTCTAAAGGCACCTATTTGCAATACGAGTTACGCCTTAAACTAGGAAAAATATTTTTTATTTAACAATGTGACAGCTCTTACTTTTGCGTTATCCTTCACTGCACCTTTGATCTGCTAGTGAAATTTGCTTTTTCTGGTAACGGACACGCCAATCCTGTTCTCTTTAATTAAATAATTAAAAATATTTTGAATGTTTTTTCTTATTTTAGACATTTTACTGAACACTTTCTAATACGGTTTCCATTGTTTTATTATCTCAGAAATGGATTTGCTTAAACCAATAGGATGCTAACAGCCGAGCTAATATTAAGTGTTTTTTGTCACACACACACCTATAACATTGTCAAGTAAGCAAGTCACACACACCTATAACATGGTCAAGTAAGCGAGTCACACACACCTATAACATTGTCAAGTAAGCAAGTCACACACACATGTAACATTGTCAAAGTAAGTAAGTCACACACACCTATAACATTGTCAAGTAAGCAGCAAGTCACACACACCTATAACATTTGTCAGGTAAGCACGAATGAACGAATATCAATGTGTAGTCTCAACCTCAACAAACATGAAGGTGCAAAACTTGTCATGGGGGTTCTCAAGGGCAGCTTTAACCTCCTATGTTTTGTGTCATCTCTTAAATGAATGAATATATTATTCCTCAAATGTAAACAGTTATTTAACCTCGATTGTCGTGCATGTGTAAATGTCCACTTTAATGTGTCATAGCCTATGTAATATATAGTTCTGTTACTGCATGCATACAAAGGCACCAAGGCAGCCGTGGCAACGGGTCAAAACGAGCATTATTGCTTTAAATAGGGTTTTCCCCCTCGATTATCATTTTTTTTCGGGACTATAATTGAACACTTACTAAAGGATTTTATCAGCAACAAGATTAGGACCAGGACGGGTAAATGTCTTTATTATGTAAAGACATGTTTTTATCCTTAATGAAATCGTTCAAAGCAAATAGTATTTCTTGAGAGGAGCATAGTGCAAACCAATAGTTTGTACACTTGACAAAAGCAAGCGGATGTATTTTAACGTCAGCTTTGACGCAAAGCCGTGGCGTTTCAATTTAGTTAAAACTACATGATCATGATTAATGAGCAAAAAATAACCTATATGGACAATATGATAAGACGGGGCAAACGTGGTTACAGTGAGATAGACCCGTAAATAGCTTCATCCCAGCAAAACGGCAATTGTTTCTTTAATTCCATTCTTAAAGCGATTTGTTGAAAGTGCTTGTGATATTGTTCAACGCTAATGATTTGCTTCAGAATCGATCAATATTCATCCCCTTGTAAAATGCTGACCCAAAAGCATATCAGCACCAAGGAAGCTTTTTCCTTGTATCCACGTAGTTAAGTCTGACAAATAAGTACATCTATGTGGCAGTTTTTCTTCTCTACTGGCGGCATTTGTGTATTTATTTAACCTTTGCTGTTTTCTTTTTTTAGTACTCCGGCCTAAGAGTTAAATCAAGTTAACGTGGTCTTTTTTATCCCTTATTTGTTAGTTCCTTTTTCTTCAGAGCGGACAAGTGATGAATCGTGGATGTATGACATCTAGGATACCTACAGGAAAATTTCCCATGTCCTATTTTGGTACATTTTTATGTGAAGCTTTGTGGCTATCTCAAGTTGAAATATACTTTTTAACAAAAGTTTGAACAAGATTGTCCATTTAAATTCAGAAATTTTTTCCATTTAGTTTTAAAAACTTAAATTCAAATGCAAGTCTTTTTTCTAACTTTGGAACAAATGTTAGTACTTGTACTATTCATACATTAACGTAAAACCTGGATTAAGGTGCAAAGTTATGTGAGTCATGCAACGGCTATATTTCTTTCTCACTAATTTTAATGGCGGCTAGATACGGGAAACTCTACTGCAGTTTTTGCGTAATCAGTGTCTCGCGGCGAGCGGGCATTCATATAAACTCTAATCCACGGCCAGTTAAACTTAGATTATCAGTATTTGCGTAATCAGTGCCTCGCGGCGAGCGGGCATTCTTATAATTTCTAATCCACTGTCAATTACACTTTGATTAAAAAATATTGCGTAATCTGTGTCTCGCGGCGAGAAGGCATTCTTATGAACTCTAATCCATGGCCAATTAGACTTTAATTACCCGTTTTTGCGTAATCAGTGTCTCTCGGCGAGAGGGCATTCTTATGAACTCTAATCCATGGCCAATTAGACTTTAATTACCCGTTTTTGCGTAATCAGTGTCTCGCGGCGAGAGGGCATTCTTATGAACTCTAATCCACAGCCAATTACACTTAGATTATCAGTATTTGCGTAATCAGTGCCTCGCGGCGAGCGGGCATTCTTATAAATTCTAATCCACGGTCAATTACACTTTGATTACGAGTTTTTGTGTAATCCGTGTCTCGCGGCGAGCGGGCATTCTTATGAATTCTAATCCATGGCCAATTACAATTTGATTACCAGTTTTTGTGTAATCGGTGTCTCGCGGCGAGAGGGCATTCTTATAAACTCTAATCGACGGCCAATTACACTTTGATTACCAGTTTGTGTTTACGAAGCGGTAGCTGTGTACATTGTGTGCTAACCCGAACTGAGTCTCAAACCGAGTCTGAAAGCAAAATTCGTGCATTTTAATGAAACGATCTGGAAAATGACTTGTTGTATTTTTAATCACCTCAAAGGCTTATTTCTAAACATTTTGTATATCTGATATTGATACGATCATGAATGTGAAATGTCACTTCATAAAGAAACCACAAGACTACTTCTAAAACTAGTGTAATGAAAATTACATTAATATAAGTTTAAATGAAACATATATAATTTTAATCTGTGCATATGATATGTGGTGATATTACATCAGAAATGAGATGATATAACATCAGAATGAGGTGTTATAACACCAGAAATGAGGTGATATAACATCAGAAGTGAGGTGATATTACATAAGAAATGAGGTGATATAACATCAGAAATGAGGTGATATAACACCAGAAATGAGGTGATATTACATTAGAAATGATGTGATACAACATAAGAAATGAGGTGATATAACATAAGAAATGAGGTGATATCACATAAGAAATGAGGTGATATAACATCAGAAATGAGGTTATATAACATAAGTTAAAAAATCAAAGTCTGTGCATAAGAAATGATGGGACAAATGGCTGTATTTATAACCACGTCAATTACGATGACATTTTTAATACAGTTTACAAAGTTTTTGTTGGCATGCATCAGTGAGAAGACATACGGTCTTTGGTTTAAGGGGTGATTCAGTTATAAGCACGCTAGTGTTAGAGGAACTAAACCTTTTTTTGTAAATTCAAACATAATGTTGCTAAATAAATGGGTGGTAATAAATTAAATACTTACAGTGTTGTTGTTATTGTTGTTGATGTTGTTGTTGTTGATGATGATGATGATGATGATGATGATGATGATGATGTTGTTGTTGTTTGTGACGATTATGATGATGGCATTGATGTTCTTGCTGTAAAGATCACATATACATTAAAGGCCAACCAGGTGAAAGGTAGTTCCAATGAGATCTTCAAATGCTGAAGATTTTGATTATGTGACATGCTGATATGGTCTCAAAGAAAACACCAAAATATCTGCTAGTCACTTACAAAGGCGTGTCGTGTGATAAATATTTCGGAATTAGATAAAAACTGACCAAAGACTACAGCAAAGAGAATTTTCTTACTTAAAATGGGTTGAGCATTTATACGTGTATGTACATATGTCTCCATTTGTTTACATATGAACATCTAAACATCTTTTGCACACAAGTTACTTATATTTAAGTAGCCTTTTGAAGGTAATGTGAATTTGTCAAATTGCTTACCGAATATTTTCGCGTATAATCCCATGCCAACTGCCAACCGCATAGACCCAGATCTGCCGTCACATAATGCGTTGGCAGATCTGAGTCTATGCAGTTTGTAAGGACTAATCGGTAGAACAAACAACACAGACCCTGATCTACCAGCGCATCATGCGACGGCAGATCAGGGTCTATGTTGTTTGCATTTGGACTCGTACTATACGCGAGTATAGACGAGATTTCATTTCACTAATTAAATTAATTTCGGCCTTAGTGTGGACGCCCTGGGGGCCATGAATCTTTTGAAGGCTGTAAACTATCATCTATACTAACAACATTGCCCTAAGAGTCCAGTCTACCTGTCGATTTAGTAAATCGATATGGTTGAACGATGTAAATGTAAAATATAATATATCCATCTAATTACATTTCATGAAAATAAATTCCTCATACACAGAGATAAAGAAAAAGTAAACCTTTGATTTACAAATGTGAGTCATGCATGCGAGGAATACGTCAAGAAAGAAAAGGCATTAAAATATGTATCAAGTCTCTGTAACAATAAGTAACAATAAAAAATTGTATTGACATAGTTTCTTATATGCAAGAAATCAGACGGACGGATTGGCATGTAGACTTATAACAATACAGGTAGACAACATACGTATACTGTAGATAGATAGAACTTAACTTTTTCTGGTCTGCGATACTTCGTGAGTAAAGTGGTATATATAAATATACATACATACATACATACATACATACATACATACATACATACATACATACATACATACATACATTCATACATACATACATACATAATACATACATACATACATACATACATACATACAGACATACAGACATACATACAGACAGACATACAGACATAATACATACATACATACAGACAGACAGACAGATAGATAGATAGACAGACAGACAGACAGACATACATACATACATACATACATACAGACAGACAGACAGACAGACATACATACATACATACATACATACATACATACATACATACATACATACATACATACATACATACAGACAGACAGACAGACAGACAGACAGACAGACAGACAGACATACATACATACATACATACATACATACATACATACATACATACATACATACATACATACATTCTCCGTAGCAAAAAGTAAAGGTGGGAAGAGGATCAAAATTAAGTATCTATCTATCACAGGCTTTGCATCATTAATCATCTGCAGTACACGTGTTGTTGACTGAAGAAGTTAAATAGTGGTATTTTTATCTTCTGCTTAGCTTTTATGTGAGACATGTTGTCTTTGACTTCTAACCAAAGGAAAATAAATTCCGATTCATGTAGAGTATTATCAGGTACGATAAAAACATCCACTAGACTCATGGACCGACCAAACAATTTATAAATCACTCAGAACACGTAGTTGGTCGCTAATCAGTGATAAATACAGAAGTGAAAAGGCTTAGGTATCAAAATGAAATATGTTATCTTTCAAAAAGTGGAAAATTCTGTTCCTTTGCTTATGTATTATTACCTTAAAATACAATTTACAATGAAAGAATATTCTTTGACCTATATCTTTTCTGGCGGATGAATCGGTAGCAGTATCACTGATACATTTTGAGCTTGAGGCGTTTTGGAATGGCTGTCACTAATGAGGGTGTAGACTTAAGCGTTTATCTTTATCGCTGTATCGGAAGTCGGCAATAAATTTCCGACTGTTTTCGTCTATGTACTAAAAAGAAATAAAGGGAAAAAGAAGTTAGATCAAGGGAAGTATTCAAATTTATAAAAATGCACTTATTCATCAACAAGTATATGCAAAACAAGAAATTCAGCTTCATCTATAATCATCTTCAGCGACAGACAGACATACATACGTACGTACGCACTTACATACATGCATACATAGAGACAGACAGATAGACGTACATATGTGCATGCATACATACATACATACATACATACATACATACATACATACATACATGCATACATACATACATACATACGCACGTAAGCACTTACATACATACATAGAGACAGACAGACGTAAATATGTACGTGCATGCATACATACACATATACATACATACATACATACATACATACATACATACATACATACATACATACATACATACATACATACATACATACATACATACATACATACTACTGATTTGTCAGAATGTACAATATAAGAGCCGTCGCTGTCAATTCATTAACAATCATATGATTACCTGTCGTTTTATCTTCTAAGATGCAATCTTTTGCAAAAATGACGCTTATTCAATGACTTTGTTTTGTTGTAATTCATCTTCGTAACGAAGAGGATAGCAGGAGTCTAAAGGTAAAACAAAACCCTGGGGAGGCAAGAAGTAGATAAATTCCTCGCATGATTTGTTTTTCTTTATTTCCAAAAATGAAGACATCATAATGAAAAGCAAAAACAAAATATCATAACCATCAATAACTATAGGTTACACATTGTGCGATGCTAGATGAAACGTTCGTTCAGTGAAAACAAATATTTACACTACATCTTGGAATTAAAAGAGTGTATTGAATTAAATTTTTGATACTTGCTTGAAACGTTATTTATTTATCTTACGTTTACTAAAATATCCCTGCAAAATATCTAAGCTTTTGCTTGCGTGCAACTTTAATTCAAACAATCTAGTTTCTGATGTAAGTCTTTTACCTGAAACTTTTTTTATTTATTTTGCAAATCAAGATCATTAGTTGAGGGGACAATAAATGATGCGGCCTGTGTCAATGTGTCAAGCGTGCACTACATACGTTTAGAAAACTTTTAAATATATAATATTGGCAGTAACTTTTTATTAGAGGTTTCATTTTTTATATATATGGTCGATGAATGAGTTGAAATAAATAACTGACTACTCCACGGCAATGTTTTGTAGAATGTCTTCGGAACTGTTTTATTTGCTGCGAGAGCAGTTCATGCTAAGCTATTCAGTCGTATTATGAATCTCTGGTGGATATATTTTTTTGTAAATTTAGTATTTTTTTTTTAAATTTAGTACAATAAAGACGATTTTGCAGATTAGCCATCGACATCGACGGCTTTCATGAATACAAAGTCGCAAAGGTTTAATTTTCATATTGTTGGTTACATCAGTAATTTTCTTTTGCGAAAATAAACAATGTTTCTTTGGCACCTACTTCAGTATATTCAAGATTGATAAACCCGATAATGGGTACTGGAAAATGCATCAGGCTCCAACAGCTTTAACAGTGTTTGGCAGAAGTGACTGATTCGTCGGGACAACGTCTGAGACTCAAGGTATAAATCAATTTGCATGTTGGAATTGAGATACTAAAATTAGCGTGGCATGTCAACAGTCTCCAACAGTGTCTCCAGCAAAGAAAAAACAAAAGAAGACCAAAGTGAAGTTTGGAATGGTTGAAAGAACTTTTCCTTGAATACTCGCCACTTGAAATGCTGAAATTATTTTATAACAAGTGACGGACATGTCTAGGTTTGCGCTGTACAGTACTAATTACCTTGAATGGAAATAAAGCAATATTCAGTCATTTGCAATTTGTAGTTATTTCTATTTTAATCAGGAAACAATACCAAATGTTTTTCTATTAATTTTTCTTGCATATTACTTGATTACAGGACTATAGACATCTGTGACATTTTCTTGATGAATTAAGCCATTTCCTTCATGCAAATTCTAATCTTTTATTGAATGTCGGTATCTAATTATTGAAGGTTGTACGAATAAGGGTAAGCAGAATCATTATATCAGGATGATCAGTTCATAATTGACTGGGGTTTGGTCGCAAAGATTTCAATGCATAGATCCGAAATGATTAGATAAGCCACGCCCCCTTAGAGATTGTTACTACACACCCCAAGCTTCCGGTTAAAATGGCGGAAACATCAGAGAATACAGGCACCACGTCAGATTCTCTCGCGCGCATTCCCAATAATATTTCAATTAAATACTTACCTAAACTTTCCAGTAAAGTGTTACAGAAGGGTTTGAACTACTTTACGCAAGGATATACATGAGATTAAAATTTTGGACTTATTTAGCTGTTCGTGAGGTCGACCACACGCTTTGATCCATCGTTTCACCTTTTCCAAATCACGTTTTGGAGTCGGAAAACGTATAAAACGGTCTCCTTCCAACCTTTCCGAATATCTTTCATCTGCATTGCACGTTCCTCATGTACATCGTAGCACCAATTTGTCAATATATCGCAAAATTTACAAAATTTTGTTATGCAGCAGTAGTTTCACTACATCCTTATTTGTGAGTAAAAAACATGGCTGATATTTACCGTAATACCGGACGCTCTTATTATATTGGTCAATACTTGTCGATTTGGTTGACAGATCGGATGTATGCATTCATGTGCAACTTAAGTATTGTGGGAAAGATTGGTTTGGGCTTGGTTTGGTGTTTTACGGCACAGCTATACTTTGGAGGTTATATTGTACTGAGACAAGGAGAGTAAAGTGCCTTGTCCAAAGACACACCACAGTAGCCGATCTGGGCTGAATCCAATGGTGGGAATCGAAACCGCATCCTTCTAGTCACGAGTCAAATGCCATAACCACTGAGCCACCCCGGCTTCCTTTTGTGAGAAAGAAACATGAGATCTAAATAACTTTGTGAGGTGATTTAAGTAAGAGACGAGACAGAGGAGAATATAATTTGATTGACGTTAAAATTGCAAAGCCGCACCGATGGCTTAAAACAAATATTTACATAAGCCGAATTCCAATCGTTTATTGCCAAGTCACTTATAAACAGGTTTTCAAGACACGACTAGGGAATTGATAAATTATTCTCCATAAGACTGTAGACGATTGAACAAGCTCCCACCATGTTGCAAGAATATTCACATGCACCATGTAATGTGTGCTGCCATTTTGACGGGGGATCCTTCTTAACATTATGAAATCTCTTCGATTATAGGCTTTCACAAATAAAGCAGTTTTTTCATCGAATGACCTGCTCATTCCCAGTTGTCATTACTGGCTTCTCTGGGAAAAATATATTTAAAATAAAAACTGATTCAGATGACAGTCCTATCTATCTATCTATCTATCCCAAACTATGCACTGTTACGAGTATAACCCGAATACAACTGATCATGTTTCAATATCACCAAACCTACGGTCGGTGTCTATTCCATTTCATGAACAAAAGATAAAATGTACTGGATTACCTGGTTGAAGGATCGTAAAAAAAATGAAGAATATATATATATATATATATATATATATATATATATATATATATATATATATATATATATATATAGATATATATATATATATACTGTATCCATCACTCATTATTTTCGAGGAAAAGACCTATATTACCTTAATGATACAGCTAACTTAACAATGCAAACTCAAATTTTAGTCTCTGGGTCTCATAAGTAATAAGCTCGACTTATAACATACTGTATTTGATTTGTGTTTCTCGAGAGTGAGTAATGAACATATATTTTAATCAAGTAGTCATATAGTCCTGGAAAAAAAGTACCGTCTGAGATAGCATCCGCCTATTACAATGTAAATGTTACTGATTAGAAATAAAAGTAAAGTTTAATAATACACGCTAGACAATATAGGACTGACTATACGAGGGGATACAAATAAATGTCGCGATACAGACACACATAGTAGATGTTTTACGCAACTGCCGACAAAGAAAAATATGCTTTTGCTAAGAAAATACAAATACACAAAATTCAAATATATTCAAATATTATCCAAACATTTAAAGTTAAGCTTAAAGATACGCTGATCCCCGTCGACATAAAGTTACATTTGTATTGTGTCATCAACCCATATTGTATTCCTTATTTTAAAAATAGAAGTGTAGACACTTGGCAAATTTCAATCATTTTGTGAGTAGCACCATATGGAAAAAAATATTCTTGAGCCAAAAATACATCCTATAATGAAAAAATATCATTAGGATAAATAAACGAAAGCTATATTGTGCCGTTTGGTTGGTTTATTTTGGACAATAAATGGTTTCGATCTCGTTCCAGAAGCTGTTCATTTGTATATCATATTGTAATCAGTGAATACAAATACACATAAATATGAACAATTAAAAAAAAACTTGTTGTATGTTTTTATAACTCGCAGATGGTACACGAAGCTACCAAGTAGTTAGTCGAAAAGGGAATACTCACCAGACTTTTCAGGTCATTTTAGATCATAATTGTTTTGGCTGATGAACATCAATCATGGAGTAAAACCAGTTAATTCGCACAATGCCAGCATGAGTACTGTTATAAAAATAACAACCATTTACGAAATTAACAGTTCTTTTGAAAAGTATGTGTTTTAGATTATGGTATCTGTTCAGTATTTTACATTAAATATTTCAGATAGATATCGTACTTCCTGTGTTGGTTATAGAGGTGATAGTAATATGTACACTAATGAGTTAACAAAGTCGTAAACTTTGATCTGTTTATACCTTTCACATGTTCATTAGTGGACAAATGAACCATGTACACATCAATTGCACGCGGTATATATATATATTGCTTGTTTACGCTTTTTTCACTCTGGTTCACAGTATGTGACACGTTCAGATGTTCAGTTCTAAATATATTAGTATACCTATATTTTCATTTTCTATTTTAAATAACACGCTCTCTTCTTCCTTCTCGTTGTAATTTTTTTTTCCTTACTAGGAAAGAGTAAGAAAGTCTATTGTCTTGAATCTGAAGTAATGTTAGTACTTATTTTTTCCCGTTTGTTGCTTGCATGGTGTTTATCCTGCGAAGAAACCCTCTACCATCATTTGCATAGTTCTTTACTCAAACATACAAAGGACCCGTTTATCTGGTTGGATCTATTGTGAATGATTGTAGTCAAAGATTACAAGCAAGGTTGTATTTTATACTTCAAATAAACGAAAAGGACATGATACTAATAGCATGACTAGATCGCAATTCTAAGCACATTTTGGTCGTCTGGAAATAAAATACTCTATGTGCAGCAAAAAGAAAATCAAGCCTTTCGTAGCTTCTAATTAGCACTTTTTTAACAATGACACGTACCGTATGTACTAGCTAATAAATCGAGTCCAACTGCAAACAACATAGACCCTCATCTGCTGTCACATAATGCGCTGGCAGATCAGTATCTATGTTGGTTGTTTTACTGATTACTCCTAACAAACTGCATAGACCCAGATCTGCAGACTCAGTATGCGACGGCAGATCTGTGTCTGTGAAGTTTGCAATTGGGCGGGATTTATAAGCGAGTATAAACGGTAGTCAAAATGTATATGTCCGCAAGCAAAGGAATTTTCACTATTGTTAGGAGAGTTAGGATCAAGCGATTGCAATATTTGTCATTTTTATGATGACATCAAAATCCATATTTGTGGAAAGTTTTGATTTGTTTTGTTTAGTTTGATACTGAAGACCTTTACCATACACTGTGCGTAGAAAGGAAGAAATCAACTTTTCTAACACGTGAGATTCTATGGTAGTGCAAGTACCTTTCGAAACAATGCACCCATTTAAAAAAAAAGATTCTGCATTTGAGACTCAAGTATTCAAGAACTGGACTGCCTCCTGAGAGGCGGCCATTTATAGTTTCCCAATACTGACCCTCATTTGCTGATTGAAAATAATTTGTTTTTAAATCCGTTGAGCACACTGAATTTTAACTTAACATTGAAGTATATGGACATTCATTAAGACACTGCTCAAATCTGCTAAACTTTGTGTTTAATATAGTATTTTCAGATACTTAACTGAACTGTAGTTAGATATGGGATAATCACGAAAAGGAAACAGAAATATAAAGTCAGGAATTCGAAAGAATGCCATATTTTGATTTTTCAAGATAGACAGCCAACGAGAGTTTCACTCAATTATAGTTGTCAAGGCAAGTAATTTATGAGTTACATAACATGTGTCTTGGATTCCTAATTACCTATACCGACTTAACTCCATTTTTAAACGACTCTTTTCCTGTCTATCTCCACATTTGTTTCTGAGTGAAGATATATAGATTGATAGATATATACATATATAGATGGACAGACAGATAGATCGGTAGATAGATAGATAGATAGATTGTGCAGTCAACTATTATCTCTATTTATCAGCTAGTAACAGGACGTAAAGAAAACGCAAATACATTAAAGCTTACTTACATTTATGACACGAACGAGCTATAAATGAAATGTTGCTGTTAATAGTTTGAGGGGAGTGTTGGAAATAAACAGATGTAAATGAAAAAATAAAACCTGTAAAAATGGTAGCAGGGTAATGCACATGACGCAGAGCGGGTTGGGGGTGGGAGCGACACTGATTCACTGGTTCACGTTTGTTTAGAAAATACAAAGAACAGTCGGCAGTGGAACGATAGTCATACACAAAAATGAAAACTATAACGCTAGTGCTATCTTTCGCAACTCAATGGCAAAAGTCGAATGTAAAAATAATAAACATTCATTATCTTTTTTCCACAAAAATCTGCCTTTTCTCCAAGATAATCAAACCTTAATGTCTTGCACTTACAAGATAATTTTATCTTTAATTTGCACAAGATAAGTGGTTACAATTCGGAGTACGTAATTTGCTCATTCTTGAAAATACAACAACTGGAAAGAGTCAGAATGATCTCCATGTGTTAAAGACTATCAGCGTCTCATTGTGATCTATATACGTGCGAACAGAGGCCAGGAAACAAACACTTCCTGAAATGAAACCCACGTGATGTGTTAACTACATTTGAGAAACCATTTCTTTATTTAATTAAGGCAATTTACTGTTTTTCTATGTGGGCCGGATACGATATTGTTCACAAAACACATTTGTGTTCATCACATGGGTCATATATATGACTACATAGAATATATAGAAGTGCTTATGTAAGTAAGAAATGTGGAAATAAATGCTTCATCATCATCTGTATTTCCTTCCGTAAAAGATTGCATGATATAATAATTAAGTATACTAAATCACTTGATTACAATCATACAACTTTCATACAACATAAATAAATATATAAAAAAACAAGTACAAACAAACACTAGTATATACAAATAATGAAAAGATGGCATGAAAACCATGCAGCCTGGCCTTATGTGGAGAAAGTCAATAATAGTCTGTAAAAATGACAGCAATAATTTTGTGCATACAAAAATGAAAAGAGATATACAGCACGACTATCATAATACAGTTCGTCTATGCTTTAAAACAGATTATTAGACTCAGAATGATTACATTATATCCATCATTAAATTTTTACATGATCTGCGTAAGTTGCAAGTTACAAAACTACTATTTGAGGAACATAGGTGCAAACTGCGTGACAAAGTGTGCTGCATATAGGCCAAATCATTTGGAGTTTTCTTTGTCAATTACAACCTTTTACCTAGAAGATATTGCAGTTGCAGTTCATCTTCTGCGTTAAATAACGTAATATGTAGGCTCAGTGGAAAGGTATCAGTCAGGACATCCCAGAAAGAGCTTCTGAAATTCGACATATAAGGACATGCAACACAAATATGACGTATCAAGTCTGTATAAACATTCCCACATTGAAGATACATATCGAGCTGTGCTTGAGGAACAGCAGTCTAGTTATATAAGTAAATACCTTACTGTCTTGTCTTATTTTAGTCGACTATCATACTGAGACAGGTCGCAAGGATTCGAACTCTCCAGAGACTATTTTCAAAACCAGCAATTTTCGACCTTACAATTTCTTTCCAATTTTGTTTATCTGGAATTTCAGAATGCTGCAAATAATCAGTTACATACTCAAGCAAATCAAACTTCTTTGACGAATCATATAGATTTTAAATTAACCCGTAGTTTGACTTGCATCTGCTCAAAACGATGTGAAATAACGCAACGTTAAACACACGTTTTGTATGTACATCATTACGCACCAAACACAATCTGTGTAAAAACATCAATTTTCATCATGAATTTTGGACTGCACTGATGTCCAATCTAGCATTTAAAAGAGCAATGTCTGATCTTGTATGTGTTGGGAACCCTTGTAAATGTCACTTTGTGAAATAGTACATCATAATTCACTACCATAAAAAATTGAAGGAAATATTACCTTTTTGATCCCATTTGCAGCAACCAAAGGGTTTAAACCATTCGGTTTAACACCAATACCAAATAGACCGTGAAAAGAATGATTCCTTTTCTTGCATGCGTCAACTAATGCGTCACGTGACATAAGCTTTTAGTTAATCCGGTGTCCCAGATGTGTTGCAGAATCAGCAACCGGCAAACATGACGACACAAGATACCATTTCATACTGACATAATTCTTGTATTGCGGACCAAAGATAACAATGTATGACTTTGTGACACTAAGCTCGAATCGCCATTTGTTACTTTAGGCGTATGCGATATCTATCATCTTTACAGATTCTTAGGATCAGTAGCCAGAAGTGAAATATCATCAGCTAGGGTTGTATTTCCAACAGCTATTGATCCAATCTTTGTTTAAAATCCACTGTTCTCTAACTGGAGCAGCGAGTTATTTATAAATAGTGTATACATCAAGGTTGACAAAACACTTCTTTGTCTCACTCCTTGGCCCATTGGGAACCAGTCCGAAAAATGCCAATTGACAAGGACTTCATATATTAAATTTATATACATATTTAAAAATATCAAAAGGGATTTATTAGTAATTCCCAACGTGAATAATTTAAAAAGTAATTTTTTGTGCCACACGGTATTGAATGCCTTTTTTGTATCAAGAAAAGCAGTAAAAACACGTGAACCCATGTTTACGTTATATTGTACTGATTGCAACAGCAAAAACTTCGTTGTTGTACAGCCTAAACACTTTTGGTAGCCATGCTGCTGTGAACTGGGAATATTAGAATTAATATCTTTGAGCCAAGTGACCAAACATCCATGAATAATTTTCTCAAAAGTTTTGTAGATAACAGGCAGTAAAGTAACAGGCCTGTAACTATCGAGGGAGTTCTTTGATTCTCTGTTACCTTTGTACAGTGGTATTACTAACCCTTTTTTGCAATCTACAGGTATGCAAAATTGATCAATCATCTGAGTAAATAAAGTTGTCAGACACTCTATGACGTAATCACTGCTATAGATCAAATGTCCATTGCAAATTCGATCATAGACCGATGCTTAATGATTTATTTTACTTCACTTACACTGGTACTGTTCTGTAAGGCCTCAATATAGCCTGCACCATCTTGCAAAGCTTGACTTAATTCCCGCTCTATAAATGCATACAAGGTTTCGTCAAAACTATGGCTAAAGTTTGGCGTGTTAATGTCCTCATAATATCTGGCAAAGCCATTTGCAATGAAAGCGTCATCACGCACACAAACTCCATCAATCGATATATCCTGACAAAAAATTATATTTTTTTTACCTCTCTTAACATTGATGACTTTCCAGAAATGCCTTACATCACATTCGTGTGTTTTTTCAATTTCTTCATATGCTTCAGTTTCTTTTGTGTCTTTTGAAAAATAAAATTATAGATCAATGGTAACTGAAATCAAGGTATATTAGGTACAGTTTCATCTATCATATATCCTATTACAGCTCTCGATATTCCGTGGCGTCAATCAAGACGTTCTTGCACAAAACAAATACTGCATAACAGATTTTATACATATTTCTTTCAAATAAATATTCACACCTCCTTAGCAGTCTTGAAATGACCATAGTTAAATTGATCCACACTTCGCTTTCCAAAATGTTAGTTTATTTTCTGATCCTGGAGCTGTTCCTTTTTTTTTATACTTCTTTGTGTCACATTACTCTCTTTGACTTTAAAAGCTGGGCAGGATTCACATTCCAAGTACACAAAAAGATAAAGCGAGGTCGCAATTAAATAACAGCACATATGCAAAGATTCAGTGAATTTAAAGTGTCTCTCTCTCTCTCTCTCTCTCTCTCTCTCTCTCTCTCTCTCTCTCTCTCTATATATATATATATATATATATATATATATATATATATATATATATATATATAAGAAGCAGTGGTCAGCAGTTCAAGCACCTAGATTACGATTGCATCTAATTTGTATCAATGCATGAAAATAGCTACTCCTTACACAACCAGACTACAAACGACTTGTATCTAATTTTCTTTTCATTTGAAGTGTTAGGAGGGCCCTACAAATTAGGAAGCAACTCCAATAACAGTCCTTTCAGGCACTATGTTTAATAATTTTACAAGTGTTTCTGTATCTAAGATACACTTCTATTGCAAACCTGGTAATTTTCTCCACATTTTCAAATAAGCTTGCTCATTTGAAGGTGGACGCGCCATGTATTGATCAATAAAAATGATTCGTGTACTTCGTCTTTTGGATCAAGAAAATATTCGAAATAATATTATGTTGCATTTAAGATACTTGGAGCATGCAGTAAGGCTTTTGTCAGAAATCAGTATGTACCTATCATTACTGGTCTTCTCTGTATTATTTTAACATGCAAATTGACACTCTGAACGTATAAAAAGGGCATGCCAGCAATTACTCCGAAAACATATTTATATTTAAAATGTATACATTCAAGTAATGAATTATATGTTTCTTGTAATAGAAATTCATATTCCGAAAACAAAAGCTTCTGCTATCAGAGAAATTACAGTTTAGATTACAATGGAACGTAGTTATTGATGGGTTGCCGTTTTGAATTTTGTGCAGGTACTGTTCATTCTTTTGAAAGCAAGAACTACATGCACCAAAGTCATAATCGAATTTGTGTACGAACATCATTTGAGTAAATAATCTCACTATTGAATGGTCGACTTAAAAAGTATGGAAGAAAAATACAGTGACAATTAGGTTGGCCGATAGACAGAACATTCGAAGTTTGATAATCAGTCAGAAGTACATATAACGTCGCCGTGTCTCCACAAATGTCTTAAATCTTCTTAGACATTTCAATCATATGATTGGGTGAAAGAGATATAGTAATGTATGGGGCATGCATAGGAATACGGATTTTATGTGACTTGAATGTGGAATCGATGAAACGAAGTGAATAATTTTAATGTAAAAGGAGCCTTTAAAAATATTATATAATATTATATTTAGGCCATATCTTTATCAGAAAGAAATACATTCTATTTAAGAATATATGCGCTATAAAAGTAAAATCAAATTTACAATGTGGAGAAGCCGAAGTTAAATGTTCGCAAGTTTTCAATCTCTTTTGAAACCTTCATTAGCATTGATTATAAATCATATTTGATCCCTCAAGTACACGACTAAAATACATTTTCACAATTTATGCCCTTATCTCGAATGTCACTAAAAATGCGCATACAAGATAGTCAAAGTCAAGCCGTTTTCTTAACACTCTGTTTTCTTGCCAGATCCTGAATTCAGCATTACTGTAGTGTAAAGTTCCTTTGTGCCCCGCTACAGTGCTAGGTTAATGCTAGTGCAGCTCGAATTTCAATGTGTCATCTACTGGAACTTTAAAAGGTTGACTTTAAAATAACGAGCCTTACGGTACAAAACGAACACGAAATCATGATTATGTACAAATTAGACGTATTCCTTTGTTGTTAGTATGTGGTAGTGGTAATGATGGTGGCTGTGGTGGTGATGGTGGATGAAATTAATTCATTACAATGGGCACATGTCCTATAGACTGGTAACTAAGATTTCCTTAATATGGTTCAACTCATCAATAATACAAAAAGGTCTACTGATAGATGCTTCACTGGGAACGACAGCAACGAGAATAAATATAAATTGCCCTCGAATCAAGTGGTTTCAAACTTAGTGAAGTCGTTAAATTACATTTTAGAAGAAGATTAATAATGTTGACCTTTCATTCTAAACATGGACGCAATCTTCATATGGCGGAGGACGTTATAAACATGTCATTGCTTCACGTGTATCGTTGTTATCTTTATGCGTTTGTTGCTGTTAAAATCAGCAATCTTTAGTTTCATAATCCTTATTATTAACATAAATATTAATTGTTTGGGTGTGATCATATTTGGACAGAAAGTGAAAAGACAATCAATAATGGATATTTAGCCTTGACCAATCTACCTGGGAAAACAAAATTATATGGCATTAGCCTAGATGAGAAAAAGTTATGGCGGGCATTACGATGATTTCCTCAATAAGGACGAGAAAATATTAACAAATTCATGGTTCAGTGTCAGTTGATATGTCTTAAATCAATACATTTGTAGCTTTATTGTTCTGGATTATTTTGTTCAGTGTGATTGCTCGTGTGTTTCGTGGATGATAACAAGCGAACCAATATCAGGGGCATTTGAAAGTAATTGGCCAGCCTGAGGCTTTCACTAACACTGACAGATGGGTTTTCCTTGGATCTAGGGCATACACTTTCAAACAACTCGTAATCTTTAAGTGTAGCTAAACGGCAGATAATAATAGTTGAAATTCCCAATGTTGACATTCTGATTCGAGGAATGACGAGGAATATATTTTGCCTTCACTATTTCCATTGACATGAGATTGACTCTTTCAAAGTAACGTCGGTTGCTTCCCTTTCTATCCATCTATTGTTTTCTAAACAATACAGAGCGAGAACATTTTTAGATCGTAATATTTGTGATCTTAAATAACTGTATGGTTTTGTTGAGATCCATAAATCAGTTTAAAGATAGAACAATGGTATTTTAGCTAGATACTATAGATTGAGATACCTTCTATGGGGAGACAATCTCTTGTTGGAAAGGGAGGTAACATATAATAAACAAATAGGGAACTAAGATTTCGGAGAAGCATTTCTGTGTAGAAATGATCATAGAATATGTACAGTCAAACCCTCTTAAGGGGATGCATCTGTTGAACAACCATTTGTCCAAACCTTTCGGTCATTCAAAGCAATTACGAATGGAAATTAACCCTCTTTTTTTGGAAAATACTTACCTCGAAAGGTTTTGGCGCTCTTCTACAAAGTTGTCTTGTTATAAAAGCTTATAACTAGATGCATTGTGGGCAGTCAGAAATGAACATATACAATGTATGACATTTGCAATCATACGCTGACTTTGAAAGCCTCTGGACACTCTGGTAATCGGTTCTTGTCTTAATTTGTGTTTATAGCAAACCAAAACTAGCCCCTTATAATGTCCGTCGTTTTCAATTAGATTCCAGAATAGACTTCCGTGCCAAAAGTGGCATATATTCTCCAGGAAAAACAAAGTTTACACTCCCTTACTGATAAACTCTCTTATGAAAACCAGTTGTTTTTAGTTTGATCTCTTTTCGTGGTTTATAGAAACCGTGTGATACACAGATTAAAACTTGCGCAAGTTTTGGTTGACTATGGGGATTAAACTTTGCTATACCTTGGTTAGGCCAGACCTTTAAAGTTTAAAATTCAGTATTCAAAACATATTCAACTTCGTCAACATGTTTTTACGAATATGCAAGAGAGCTATCATCAGCAAATAAACTATATATAGAAGAAAGAGTAGAGCCCTAAAACAGACCACTGTTGAACACCTGCTTGAACTGGCTTAAATTCCGACAGTCACAAGTTTAGCAGCACACACCGTTTCCTCTCATAGAATTAGCTTCTAACCCATTCTAAAAGTGGCTGTATAATTCCACAGTTGTTTAATTTGTACGAAAGACCAAGATGCCAATCCCAATCGAAAACCTTGAAAGTATCACAGAAGACCATACACATCCTTTGAGCTGGAAAAAGTTGATAAATATCGATGAGCTGGTGAGTAGTTGAATTAAAGGGTAATAATCCTGACTGATACTTGTAAGTAGACCGTTTTGACAAAAAATAATTATAGAATTATTTGAATATGATACTTTTCTTATTTTTCTCCTACGCAACTCAAAAAGTGATATTGGTATATAATTAGTAGACTCACTCCGATCACCTTTAAATACACACACACATACACTAAGCATATCAACCACAGTTTTCCAAAATATTGGAAAACGGTGTTCTCTAAGTAATTTATTAAATAATAAACATAGTGGCTTCCTAATTGCAGAGGCTGTGCCCTTAAGCATTTGATGACTAATTTTGCTATAAACCCTTGCAGTATAAGTAGTAATGGTTTGTGTTACCTTCCAGAATATCGTATTATAGACTATAAACACATTGGATATTGTGATTCCGTGTGCTCTACAATACTGGCAAACGAGCCTGGGTGTCATCTACAGTAGATATGGATGTAAATAAATCGTTGAGACAACTGACTCTTTCATAATCGGAGAAGAATTCAGTTGCACGTCCATAATCGTGTTAAAAAAGTAAAGTGGGAAAATAGTGTAAAATAATGTCAATTTGAAAAATCGATTATTACATAAGAATAATATATATTCAATAACATTCAGAATGTGTCCTTATAGTCTATTGGTGAACTTGGTAGAAAGAAATGACGAAATTAAAACAACTGGAATAGCATTCATTCCTAACATAAGTAAGATGTTTACAAGAAGAAAGTCATTTCCAACGCTTCTTCTTATGAACTCTTCTAGTTCTAGAGACAACACGACTAGGGGTGTGCGGTCTAATGGGTTTATCGGTAAAGTGTGGAATGGATCCTGCCGGTACGTGTACTGCAGTAAATTGCCAATTAATCGGTTTTTGCGGTATATATATATATATCTTAATATCTTAATTCAGCCGTATATTGTTTCGCTTTAATTTTTGCATGTCTCAATGTCTTTTGTTCTAAAACTCCCCAAAATATTTCTAAAATATGTGTCCGTCGAGAAAATGGATGAACTGCACGTTATATCCTGACTGGCGGACACTGAGCCTGAAGTCTGGCATGAGCAGGTGCCAAATAAAAAGGCAAAATCACTCGTCTGCAACATTTTTGAAAGAAACGTTTCTAAGAAAGATGTAAAAGTAATCGATAACTTTGTCATTTTTCGGTAACGCGTAGGTGAAGTTCATAGATTGGACGACGAATTTAACAGCCCTCGTATGCCGACATCACCTCGTCCTATATTGCATTCAAGATTATATAATATGCCGACATCTCCTCGTCCTATATTGCGTTCAAGATTATATACTATGCTGGCGTTTTTCCGGGATAATTTTGCATATGAGCTATATTTATGAGTAATAAACACAACATACCCGAATAATAACAGCTATTTAATATATTAGCAACTTAATCATTTGAAAAACTTTGGCTTGATAGGACTACACCACGTAGTAACGGAGTAAAGTACTATGGAAGTATATATCAAATATAATCTTTTTTAAAACAAAATAAAAAATACTTGCAAAAATAAACAATCATGTATTTAGTGTCGTAACACCTTGTGAGAGGATAGGTCCATGTCATCAATCAATCGGTACTCACGTACTCATGTGTATATATATATATATATATATATATATATATATATATATATATATATATATCAGTTCATACACCTTGTTCGAGGAGCTGTGGTAACTCAGTGGTACGCATGCCGGCCTCACGACCGAAAGGGTGCTAGTTTGAAACTACCATCGGGTCATCTCGGGTCAGCTACTGTTGTGTGTCCTTGTACTTTACTCCAATTGCCTCGACGCTAAAAATAACCTATTTGTGTTTCTGTAAAGTAAAATACCAAACCACATATATTCTGTATAGTTTTGATATAACACATCCATACTACGATGACATACGTTAGTTCAAACACACACACACACACACACATATATGGGACTCCCACCATTTTCAAACAAAATTTAAAATGTACATAGTACACTCTGTGCGAATTAAAAAAAAAAACATTTAAAGGACTGGTATATGGGTATGAGTATTACCATCCACATTTTTCATAAAACCCTAGGACACCAGATGGTGATCCTCCATTATTTCATTGACGAAATAACCCTAGGACACATCCAATCTTCCACCATATAAAAAAAAAAAAAAAAAAAAAAAAAAACCTTTACCAACATTTCTCAAAAATTTTCAAAAAAGCCCTAAGCCTGTATTTTAGATTTTTAAAAAAAAAAAACTAATGGCCACCATTTTCAAAATTTAAAAAAATATAAAAATAAACATGCATTTATTTAAAATTGAAGAAAACCCCAGGGCCACCATTTAATTCTTTTTCAAAAATCCTGGCCACCGTGTTTAAATAAAAAAGATTTTTTCACAAATTGATTAGTGATTACTATGTCATATAGCAAATGACGAGCCCCAAGTCTGACAAAGTAACATATTAATCCACCGATCCAAATAAAACAATGAAAGTCACTTGAATACTTAAATTAAACTTCCAATATAGTTACAGAGATACATGTTAGAGAGAAAAGCGGACAAATTATATAAAATATTAAAGAAATTAAAAAATGCTAAGTTTATACTGAAAATCACGAGCCCCGGAGTTTCACAAAAGTCACCTATTACTTGACTGATTCAAATAATTAATTAAATTTACTTAAATATCAAAACAAAAGGGTTTAAACTAAAGTTATAGAGTTCTTATGAAAAATTTAAGAAATTGAAAATTACTAGGTTATATGAAGTTTCATTCATGCAGGCCCAATCACAGAAATGGTTCAATTATTCAAATAATCACGTAGAACAAATTCATTTATAAAACAAAACAAACTTATATAAATGGTATAAACAACTGAAATAAGTTTACCGTTACCTCCTTTGATTACAGCTATTTATAGTATACAATAATTTACCTACAATTCTGATGCATAAGAATAGCCTACATATACATCAATCTGTATGTATAAATAGCTGGTGGAAGTCTGCTGTCTGATGAATGGGCCACTTGTTGGTTACCTGGGCTCGGATTCATCGGACTTTACATACAGTTAAGGGGTACGATCTAACTTTCGATGTGAACAGATCCTCAAAGAAAAAGGTCACTCGTGAACCCGCCTCTGAAACCGTTCACTCTAATGACTGGGTGCAAGATATGTGGTAGCGATTCCGTTATGTTACTTTACTGCTGAGGAGCTAAAATATTTAGCAGACTAAGCACCCAGTCTGGTACTGAGCTTTTGCGAACACATTTTTTCTTATAAACGGCTATAAAATAGAGTTAATCAAATGTAACAAAAAAATCCAACTTTAGACAATTTACTTAAATAATTTTATCAAATAAATGGACTTCTGTTTTTGAAAAAGATAATAATCATTGCACCTTATTCTTGTCCTGCAACTCAGTTTAATATACCAGTTATAAATGAATTGCAAATGAATTTGAAAGGATAAAGATATACTGCACAGAAAATAACCATTTTCATGCAAACCATTAGATATTTCTGATACTTACACTCTAAAATTTGACAATGATGATTCAGTGAACAGATACAGAGCACACTTTTGATACCTACACTCTACAATTTGGCAATTATGATCCAATGAACAGATACAGAGCACAATGTGACATTTGGTAAAATCAAATAACTGGGCAGTATGAATGTCAACATCAGGCTGTGAAATATCTTAATGGCATTTTTCTGATCCAGGTATATCAGAGTTAGTAAAAACAATGTATATTTATTTTTCACATTTACTTTTAAATACGAAAACCATTGTACGAATGTAAATACCATTACTTGATGATCACTCTTTTAATCCAACAAACAACAATATAGATCTAAGACAATTTTATGTCATTCGTAATAACTTTAACATTCCTGTTTATCATTCATGACTATATATATATATATATATATATATATATATATATATATATATATATATATATATATATATATATATATATATTAATGTCATTAATGAATATTTGATTGATAATGGACCTATAGTACATACAATTGAACATCAAGGATTTGGAGCCACCAACACCAGCTGACGCGTTAAACGCATATAAATGGCATTATTATTATTATGAAGGTGGAACATTGAATACTGGAGAAAAATGTCTGTTGAAGAAATAAATTCATTATGCTCAGGTGATGAAAAAAATAGGATGGACTTACAGACGAAGGAATATCTAGACTAAATAAAAGTATAACGTTTTACGTGACGTGTACATTTTTGGTGACCAAGTAAAATACTCGGTCATTTGTGCAAATATTTAACAGAACTTCGATACTTCCGCGGTTTGGTTTTAAGCGAATACTAAACTTCCTCTTCAGTTCGCTTAAACATGTTTCGTACCTGCTTGAAATTAGTAGTGAAGATCTTAAACGACGTGGATGAGTCATTTTGATAGATGATTTGTTGACTCAATTCGATTCTTAGTGCTTCTCAAGTGAATTACAATAACATCTGTCAGCTCAACCTATGCATGTGATTTATAACTATCTTACAAATGGAGCTGTTTTGTGTTCACGTGCTGCATGGTATTGGAAAATGTTCACAAGAAAGGGAGGGGGATGAAATATTGAAAATTGAATTGAAAAATATCCATTTATTTAATTCGAAAATATTTGATTAGAAGTTTCTTTTTTTAAATATTAATAGAGCGTACGTAGTAAATGCTTCATAAGCAGCTTCAAAGTAGTTATTTCATTGTCTTTGTTTATCTCCCCTTTCTATACTAAAGATGGCGCTTTACAAAACCTTTTTGTTTTTGAAATTTCTAACTGGTGTATACATTGCTTTTTAGAAGATATTTTGATTGCAGAATGGTCGTGCTCAGATATACATCTTTCTAATTTCGTATGAAAGATTGAAATCAATGAAAGCATATACAAATCCCATGCATTTCTCTCTTCGTTTTCTTATACTTATGGGTAGTACTACTTGATTGTATGTTTCAAGTCATATGCGAAAATATTTACCAATCAAATTTTTCATCTTATTTTACCTGTGCCTCCAATATCTTTACTCTATGAACTTGGCCGACCTTGAACATTCGAATTGGGGGGATGGGGAAGGGGTTTCGCTTGGTTATTGCCTCATTTATAGCGCAGCTATATATTTGTGTCCTCTATTTGATAATAGATCTTTTGCAACATTAAAGTACATTTATAAATCATATAAGATATTTATTTTTACTACACAGTATTGTGCATATTTTTTTCTAAACCACAGTGGCCCTAGGAACAATCTAACTGCAACTATTCCCTTTTCAAATACGTGTTATTGTCTTTTTATTCCTGGATCCGTTCACAACATATACGAATTTTATCGGGTACAACATATTTTAGGTTTAGAATGAGTTTGACTTTAGCAATATGCTACACTATGCAAAATTTGCTATCAAAATTCTTCATTCTAATTACATTTAATTCCGACAGGATGAAAATGTTTCCTTTCAAATAATCTAATTAGAATGGAAATGTTTGGTGTATTTTTTTTATTTTTTTTTAATTTTTATTTTTTTATTTTTTTTTAATTAAAGACGATCAATTTTGTCAAGACGAAGTTTAATCTGTAATCGTCGTTTGATCGAATCAATTTGTCAAGATCACCAATATATCGACATCATCATCATCTAATGGCCAATTTACCGATGATAAATCAGTCTTTGGCTTTCAACGTAATCTTCTTGAAGACACGTCTATGTCAGCACGAGTGTATTTGCCCAATTATGGGATGAATAGAGGATGCAATGCAGCACTCAGTTAGATTAGGTAAGTTATTGCATCAGTTAGTTTGGACAGCAGGTGTAATTTTCACCTAAGAGGAGTCTGTGAGTAGGTTGGATAGACAGGGGTGACTCATCCAGATTGACTTTTTGTGCATCAAAACTAGAATTACGCGTGTTTTGTACATGACCATTACTGAATTAATTTAATAAAACGTCTGGATTTTTCTCAAATAGAGCCGTACATGTCATTTTATTTCATTAAATGATGTCGATATTGCGTTGTTTTTTCTTATGCGATCAATATCGGTATAACATTGATTTGATCGATGAATATTGAACAAAATTGTTCTGTCGATATAATTGCTCTCAAATATGAATGCTGTCAAATACGAATAAAGGAATAAAGGACACTAGATTGTTAGATAGTAAATATAAAGATTTACAATACATAAGAACATCTACCGTTTATACTCGCGTATACCAACTTCAAACTGCATAGACCCAGATCTGCCGGCGCATAATGCGCCGGCAGATCTGGGTCTATGCAGTTTGTAAGGACTAATCAGTAGAACAAACAACATAAACCCTGATCTGCCAGCACATTATGCGACGGCAGATTAGGGTCTATGTTGCTTGGATTTGGTCTGCGATTATACGCGAGTAAATTACGGTAAGTATCTGAACATAATGGTTTTTAAAAGTTGCATGCCATTAAGTTGAAAATAGTAGTACATTTGACAAATGTGGCAGGAAGAACAATCTAATATAATTTTTACAAAATATCTCATTTAATATATGTGGGAATACAATGTAAATAAAATAAATGCAGCTTGATAACTCTATACAATGTACTACGAAGTTTCGGAATGAACCGTTAGGTAAATATAAAACCAGAATCAAATGCATGTACTCTCTGGAATTTTACATTTTAAGGTCCTATGGGGCTGTGAAAATTTTTAGTTGGACTTAAAAATATCTATAACTGTCTATTTCACAGTTTCAATGAATATCTGAAAGTTTCGTACTAAAATTGTGATACTTGAACATTGTTTGATTTTGGTAATTAAGATTTCAGTGAACACTGGCTAGACTGTGCAGATTAATATAAAGTCATTATTTCTTGAATCCTCTTAAAAATCTTATAATTTATTTTATTTATGTGGAAAACTGGAGGATACCCTCAGCTTTGAGGTATTCATCAATTCGTATCCCAACAAAAAAGAAAAGACTCCTACGTGTGCCATTTTAAAACTAATGAGTGATTTTTCATCCTTTGTACAATTATTACCTCCGACCAAAATCCCCATCTATCAGAAATTTAAATTTATTTATTTCGAAGGAAAATATAAACTAAAACATGTACATATTTAAAAGCATGTATATTCAATTACTTTGGTTTGAAATTTGCAGTAACATTCCCTTATTGCACTTTTAACGTTAAAAAGTAAAGGCAGAAAATAACTTTCAAAAATGTTTGATATCGTTTAAAATATAATGCAGAGGCAAAAGATTGGTATTGGGTTTTGTTTTTCTGATACTGAACACTTTCCGTTACTTATTGAGATACAAAAGCGAAAATTATGTGGATTATTTGAAAGGTGTTAAAAATATAATTATGTAGAAACAAAATAATTTGTGGTCAGAGGGAGATCAACGCACTTTATGCAAAGTTTATCAAATTATGAGACACTTCGAGGTAAATAAAGTAAAATTTTTGGATGTTTGTTGTGATCCATGAGCACATATCGAAGTCATAAACCTTCTCGTAATCGGAAGATAAAAAATCCCATGGCTTGTTTTGAAGAAAAGGAAAATAACTTCGAACTGGCACCATTAAGAGCGTAGAACAGGCTACAAAAAGTGATGCTAAAATGCCACATATTTCATAAAAAAAAAATAACTAGGGATATAAACATTTCGATTTGAGATATCTTCTCATTGAAAGCATGTAGGTCCTTTATCGTTATTCCACTTATAATTTTTGCGCTAGCATACAACTCAACAGCTTGTTGAGTTCACTTATGATGGGCGGATCGTTATGATAATATTCCGCCACTGCGAAATGTGATTGGTTCCCATTCAATGGACTGTTCCACCTACCGGTTATCTTTCTTTTCTATCGACCAATTGCGATGTGCTATGTCTCGTGTATAATTAAAACAAACATGTGTCAGACGCGTATAATATACGACGATTCAAATGGTAGTGATTTTAATATTATAATTGTCTTGTATTATTAAAAAACCCTCACTTAAAGGTCACTTAAATGTTGAAACTCGACCTTGTAGGCAGGACTGACGAATTCTTTAGTATTTACTGGATATGTCATATCCGTATTGCCATCCTACCCTGCGGCTAGTACCGGATAGACTAATATACTTGCCACCCAGGTAAATACTGTAACAATATACTTACACATCAGTAGAATACAACACAGCGTGCCTGTCTTCCCACTCATTCAGCTAGCGTGTCCCAATTAATTGTATAGCTATTTTTATATTAAGTAAATTAATCTAAATTAAATAATCCGTGCTGCACAATTTACCTCATTATTTGAGAACTAGTTTGGTTTTAATGCCCTTTAAATAACTGTAAAAACTGGTATCAATTTTACCTGCAATTATTTATCTATGTAATGCTGCACAAACCTGGCACCGTCTCTTTGTCTGGAAATTGTCAATCTTGATATACCATATTCAGTTCCTTCATTTGAGCATTTTCATTTAAAATTAGAAAAGGTTCAGTCACTGTTTCTTTAGTGAAAATCTAGATATATATTACAGGGAAGCTCGTAAACGATAATAAATGTTAACAATATGAAAAACGTGACAGCAATAATTCAGCAAGGCAATTATGGCCTAGGTTAAGATGTATTTAATATGGGTTTAATTACGGTGTAATTAGATCAGAGCTAGATTTCTTTCGAGCTTTGTTTTTATTATTAAATAAAATGAAAGAGACGGATATAAGCTTTATTAAACCGAAATGCATTAAATTTAAGAAAAACTGACATTATCGATGCTTTATTCTTCATACAAGTGACAGTATGTGACATTATCGATGTTTTATTCTTCATACAAGTGACAGTATGTGACATTATCGATGTTTTATTCTTCATACAAGTGACAGTATGTGACATTATCGATGTTTTGTTCTTCATACAAGTGACAGTATGTGACTTTATCGATGTTTTATTCTTCATACAAGTGACAGTATGTGACATTATCGATGTTTTATTCTTCATACAAGTGACAGTATGTGACATTATCGATGTTTTATTCTTCATACAAGTGACAGTATGTGACATTATCGATGTTTTATTCTTCATACAAGTGACAGTATGTGACATTATCGATGTTTTATTCTTCATACAAGTGACAGTATGTGACATTATCGATGTTTTATTCTTCATACAAGTGACAGTATGTGACATTATCGATGTTTTATTATTAATAAAAGTGACAGTATGTGACATTAGCGATGTTTTATTATTCATACAAGTGACAATATGTGACATTATCGATGTTTTATTATTCATACAAGTGACAGTATGATCTAAAAAAAAGTTACAACTAATGGGTATGATGACAATGCTTACTATAATACCTTATTTTCTCTGTTTTTAAAAACTATCTTGTAAATGAAACCATACTATATTCTCATTATTTATTAATACACTTATTCAAATCTGTTTTTATATGAATCTTTTAATCAATCAGTTAATTTAATATATATAGCTTGAAGCGCAATGTAAAAGAGTTACTATTTTGTAAAATTCTATTTATATGTTAATTTTACATGTATGTAAGAACTAAATGGGTAATTTAGAGATATAAAAAAAACTATGTGCTAGTCATAAAAAAAACTATGTGCTAGTCATAACTGAGATGTACATACTGAGACATTTAATAAACACCTTAACATATAATGTCTCTCTGAGTCTTTGTAAAGCTTACATATATAAAGGTAAAAATAAACAGTTTCCAGCAAAAAAAAGGGTTGACATATTTTGTTCATAACACTTACGAGGTATTTCAACGAAACTTGGTACTAGGTCACAGGAATAAAAAAATAAGGTGGTTAAAGAGAAAAAAAAAAAAAAATACTGGAGGCAAAGTTTTATTTATTTATTTCTTTATTTGTGATCACACGGTTGATGCTAACTGTACTATCGTTTCATCAGTCCCTGATTATTGACAAAATTGTGTGGTAATCATTGGATACAAATTAATAGACGAATTCCTTTGCTATTTATTACCTTTCTCGTTAACTAAGTCTCTACATTTGTACTTGGACAGCAAGAATTACCAAAACCCAATTTATCAAATGTCAATGTTACTATCAGAATTATATCATTTCGGCTATTCCACACTCTTGTCCTACCAGGGCGCTTCTTTCGCTATTAGACGGTAATTACAGACTTGGCGCACGCGGTTTTTTTTTTTTTTTTTTTTTTTTTTTTTGCACCTATTAAAATTAAAAAACTTCTATCTCTAACAAATCTTGAGTAGGTGATCAATTCCAAACCATTCCTCAGAGAGTGGTGTGAAAAAGGTCGGCCTTTCATGAGCGACCAACACACAGGCCAACCATTCCTGAGAGCGTGCTGTGAAAACGGTAGGCCTATGATGACCGACAAATGCACCGGCCAGACTATCTGCTCCTGTCGATATGGGCCCGCGTTCACGTATCCCCGATTTACCACAAGGTGTTTATGATACCCTTATCCGTTAGAAGGGGCTCAGGTGTACGTCCCGTTGGGGTCTGATGGGGTTGGAGTTCTATTGCCCTTGGTACAGTAGGTGCATTTGTATTTTGTGTTTTGAGATAGGTATATAGACAGGACAGAAAGCAAGAATGTGCAGAAATACAAAGCCATACACGCTTATCTAAATCTGTTCTGTGCACCTTATTAGTATTTATATTTCCGACCAATTGGATAATCATCAATGAAGGCATGAGGTCGCGATCCTGTTTCACGAAGTCGTAAAGTTTAAGCCCAAACTTAGGGGATTTGACAGCGTAGACGCAAGTAAGACTAAGATTTCATCCAATCAGATTACGAATTCAGAGCCGAGTAAGATAATTTGACTAGAATGAACTAGCGGATCAAACTCTCACTAAAACATAGCCAGTTAATCAAAGAACTAGCGGATTAAGCTTTCACTAGAACATGGCCAGTTAATCAAAGAACTAGCGGATTAAGCTTTCACTAGAACATGGCCAGTTAATCAAAGAACTAGCGGATTAAGCTTTCACTAGAACATGGCCAGTTAATCAAAGAACTAGCGGATTAAGCTTTCACTAGAACATGGCCAGTTAATCAAAGAACTAGCGGATTAAGCTTTCACTAGAACATGGCCAGTTAATCAAAGAACTAGCGGATTAAGCTCTCACTAGAACATGGCCAGTTAATCAAAGAACTAGCGGATTAAGCTCTCACTAGAACATGGCCAGTTAAACAAAGATATATATTGCAGCAAGTGCATTTTTCAGGTCTGGAAAGAAGAAAGTATGTGAAGAATAAAAGCATTTGGGGAAAGTTTGCATGTTGAAAAAATATCATACAATGGAAAAGCAGATAAAATAAAATAAAAAGTATATTTACTAGTACTTGAAGTTTCAAAGTTACAAGGGTTTTTCTTCTTCTTTCAGTGCAAAAAGCGTATTTCTTTTCAATCTACGGTACTAAAGGGTTGGTGTTCTCGTATCCTGATGCAAGATCGAAATGAAAGTATTTCGTGAAATTATTTTTATTCAGTAGTTTATCAATATCTTCAAGATCAATTTAAATAAATGAAGCAAAAATATCAGTGCTTGTACTACTGCACATATATGACATTTACCTGTTTGGAACATCCATTTCTTTTTGGTCAATTATAAGTCTGAAAATATACATATTGATAAAGTATTTAATAGGTGACTTCTGCGGTCCTTTTATCCTAGTTGGAAAAAACTGCCAATAAAACAAAAGGATAACCAAGCATTGTTTTCTTCTCCCTTTCTTGGCACAATTCAGAACTCCAGCTTTTGAAGACTTGTGAAGCCCAGGTTTGGTGAACGTGAAATACTGTAGCGTACTAACGGGGGGGGGGGGCGGACGGGGCGGTTGCCCCTGGCGCCAGAGGTCTTGGGGCGCCAAAACAGCTGATAAAAATTCGGGCTTAGTAATCTGGCCCTTTGGGCCATCATCGTAGCCCCAGGCGCCATTTACCCTTAGTACGCCACTGGTGAAATGTTTGAGCTTGAGTTTGAGTGTCAACCAGTCAGTTAAGACTTTACTTTTGAAGGTCTTTTCTTATAGGCTGTGAGTAAAACTCAACCTTAAACTCAACTCAAGCTCAGTTTTATGATCTAACAGCAGGCATGTGCAACTTCCGGACCGCGACCTGGTTTTATCCGCTTATTTACATCATAGGGTGTGACTTTAAAAATCGCTTATCCGGCCCGCGCCCTGGAGGAAGTTCCTCATGCCTGGTCTGTAAAGCTGGTGGAGTTAACCTCGATATAGAAGTTAGTGCACGTGTGCAAAATAGACTGCCTCGCCAGTCAAACGCAAGGAGGGCTACCAGCATAAATAAAAGTGAACGAATAAATAAAAATGAATGAATGAACAAATACAGATTAAAGAAAGTCATTATTAAAATAAAAAGTAGATGAAGATTAAACGTCTAACATGACCAAAATGTTACGTAAGAGAAATCAACGGATCAGTTGTAAAGGAATGTACAGACAACTTCTCGATTACTCACTAGCAAACACGCCTTACACCTAAATCATGAACGCTTTAAAACGTATCGCCTTCTTGAATGAATGAATGATTTGCTTTGTGCTGGTGAAATATCTGTTCTAAGCTTATGACACAAAAATATACTGAAGATTTATATCCGATTTTATATCTGTACGGGAATCTAAAAGCAAATCTTTCCCGAGGGAGAAAATTTTCGTGTTACACCATGAATCAAGAGCAAATTCCATGATGATAATCGCCCCCATCCCTCGGGATATTGCAAATGCAATATAGTATTATCTACAAGGACAATGAACTATTCATTAGTCAGAGATATCGTTTTTCTGTTCAGGTGTTCACGAACAGTTGTGGATATCCCTATTATCTTACTCCACAGGTAGATAGGCAGAAAGGTGCGGAGGTTTGTATGTAAAATGGTAACGGGTAATTAATTAGGTAGATAGGCAGTTAAATGGATAAATAACTTGGTAGGTGGGTCGGTCGGTTGGTTGGTAGGTTCGTAGGTGTATGTAATACAATTAAAGCCAGCCTTTCGTACACTTTTTCTAATTTTCGTCAGTAATTAAAGCAAATAAACTTCCTGTTATTGTTTATTGCTTTGTTTTCTTTCTTTCCTTCTGTTCACAAAGATTTTCTTTTAAATATGCAAAACTTACTGAAAGCATTTTATTATATCCACTAAATTCATCTATTGAATAATGAAAAAGACGCAATGTAAAGTCATTTTAATTAGAGACCATTTTAGGAATTGTGAGAAAATTTCAATATTAGTGCATGAATAGTTCTCTCTCTCTCTCTCTCTCTCACCGCTAATTTAGAGATCATTTAGAGACTTGTAACAAATGTCATCATGAGTGTATGAACAGCTCTCTGTCTGTCTGTCTGTCTGTCTCTCTCTCCTCTAACCCCGATTTACGAAAATAATCTTTCACGATATTTCTCATGAAGAAATGAATCACTGACAAGTAATCTAATCCAAACATTATATAAAATAATTCCAGCAGAAAACGTACCTAATTTTATTTTCTCGTCACTCATATTTGCAAAACTTAATTTATCAAACCAATCTTAAACCATCACAGCTGCGAATTTATGTTCTGCTGACATCAAAGTAACATTTTTCATTACAATATTTTGTAATACTATTTCAAAGCCCGATTGTAAAGAGTCCGTCTTTGTTAATTTGAGATCTAATGTTACCTTGTGCACGTATAATCAGCAAATCTGAAACATGTGTAACGATTAATATTGGTGATTTTTAACAGAGATTGCTTTGTAATCAGCTTACAATACGTCTTTAAAACATGTGTTTATATCTCTTGCATTAAAATATGAATTACTAAACTCTATCAATAGGACTGTAATTTTATTGCAAACAAGAAACTAGGCTAATATTGCTCTAATCTGATACAATACAGTACAGCGCATTCTCTTCACTTCCAAGAGAATATTTTAGAAAATGTCACGCTCTTAGATCCTTGAACAGAAACAAATGCTACTATATTTTATTGCTTTTAATGCATGAAGACTTAGTACCTAGCACAATAATCCAGTCATAAAAGCCAATGATTTCCCAATGCAGGCATTGACAGCTGTGAACAATCCGATATTTCAGTAAATGGTAACCAATTTTTACCAGGTGAATTCTGTGTAAATAATGCTTAGCAAGAAAGAAATATCACACTACAGTGTTAACACAGTACCATTATCTATTATTTAAGCACTTTAAGCAACCTCTGTGTGTGTGTGTGAGAGAGAGAGAGAGATAGATGTTTCTGTAAGCAGAGATCTGTATTAGGACAGTACAATATGGAAATAATAGAAAGAAGAATGTAAGTGCAGACAAAAAGCGAAGAAAGACGAACATAGTTAAGTTAAATGGTTACATTAATCGGCTTCAGTGACATGTTATCATTTGTTGATTGTTTTGTATTCAATTTTACCTTCTCATAAATAGTAAGAGTAGCAACAACAACGACAAGTATAATAATTTTTTAAAAATCTATAAGATATGTATCTTCTGGTCAACTTAATTTTCCCGTTATAAGGTATGTATCTTCTGGTCTACTTAATTTTCCGGTTATAAGGTATGTATCTTCTGGTCTACTTAATTTTCCGGTTATAAGGTATGCATCTTCTGGTCTACTTAATTTTCCGATTATAAAGTATGTATCTTCTGGTCTACTTAATTTTCCTGTTATAAGGTATGTATCTTCTGGTCTACTTAATTTTCCGGTTATAAGGTATGTATCTTCTGGTCTACTTAATTTTCCGGTTATAAGGTATGCATCTTCTGGTCTACTTAATTTTCCCGTTATAAGGTATGTATCTTCTGGTCTACTTAATTTTCCGGTTATAAGGTATGTATCTTCTGGTCTACTTAATTTTCCGGTTATAAGGTATGTATCTTCTGGTCTACTTAATTTTCCGGTTATAAGGTATGCATCTTCTCTGGTCTACTTAATTTTCCTGTTATAAAGTATGTATCATCAGGTCGACTTAATTTTCCTGTTATAAGGTATGTATCTTCTGGTCTACTTAATTTTCCGGTTATAAAGTATGTATCTTCTGGTCTACTTAATTTTCCGGTTATAAGATATGTATCATCTGGTCTACTTAATTTTCCGGTTATAAAGTATGTATCTTCTGGTCTACTTAATTTTCCGATTATAAAGTATGTATCTTCTGGTCTACTTAATTTTCCTGTTATAAGGTATGTATCTTCTGGTCTACTTAATTTTCCGGTTATAAGATATGTATCATCTGGTCTACTTAATTTTCCGGTTATGAGGTATGCATCTTCTGGTCTACTTAATTTTCCTGTTATAAGGTATGTATCTTCTGGTCTACTTAATTTTCCTGTTATAAGGTATGTATCATCAGGTCTACTTAATTTTCCTGTTATAAGGTATGTATCATCAGGTCTACTTAATTTTCCTGTTATAAAGTATGTATCATCAGGTCTACTTAATTTTCCTGTTATAAGGTATGTATCTTCTGGTCTACTTAATTTTCCTGTTATAAGGTATGTATCTTCTGGTCTACTTAATTTTCCTGTTATAAAGTATGTATCATCAGGTCTACTTAATTTTCCTGTTATAAGGTATGTATCTTCTGGTCTACTTAATTTTCCGGTTATAAAGTATGTATCTTCTGGTCTACTTAATTTTCCGGTTATAAGATATGTATCATCTGGTCTACTTAATTTTCCGGTTATAAAGTATGTATCTTCTGGTCTACTTAATTTTCCGATTATAAAGTATGTATCTTCTGGTCTACTTAATTTTCCTGTTATAAGGTATGTATCTTCTGGTCTACTTAATTTTCCGGTTATAAGATATGTATCATCTGGTCTACTTAATTTTCCGGTTATAAGGTATGTATCTTCTGGTCTACTTAATTTTCCTGTTATAAGGTATGTATCTTCTGGTCTACTTAATTTTCCTGTTATAAGGTATGTATCATCAGGTCTACTTAATTTTCCTGTTATAAGGTATGTATCATCAGGTCTACTTAATTTTCCTGTTATAAAGTATGTATCTTCTGGTCTACTTAATTTTCCTGTTATAAAGTATGTATCATCAGGTCTACTTAATTTTCCTGTTATAAGGTATGTATCTTCTGGTCTACTTAATTTTCCGGTTATAAGGTATGTATTTTCTGGTCTACTTAATTTTCCTGTTATAAAGTATGTATCTTCTGGTCTACTTAATTTTCCTGTTATAAAGTATGTATCTTCTGGTCTACTTAATTTTCCTGTTATAAGGTATGTATCTTCTGGTCTACTTAATTTTCCTGTTATAAAGTATGTATCTTCTGGTCTACTTAATTTTCCTGTTATAAGGTATGTATCTTCTGGTCTACTTAATTTTCCTGTTATAAAGTATGTATCTTCTGGTCTACTTAATTTTCCTGTTATAAAGTATGTATCTTCTGGTCTACTTAATTTTCCTGTTATAAAGTATGTATCTTCTGGTCTACTTAATTTTCCCGTTATAAGGTATGTATCTTCTCTGGTCTACTTAATTTTCCGGTTATAAGATATGTATCTTCTGGTCAACTTAATTTTCCCGTTATAAGGTATGTATCTTCTGGTCTACTTAATTTTCCGGTTATAAGGTATGCATCTTCTCTGGTCTACTTAATTTTCCGGTTATAAGATATGTATCATCAGGTCTACTTAATTTTCCTGTTATAAGGTATGTATCTTCTGGTCTACTTAATTTTCCTGTTATAAGGTATGTATCTTCTGGTCTACTTAATTTTCCTGTTATAAGGTATGTATCTTCTGGTCTACTTAATTTTCCTGTTATAAAGTATGTATCTTCTGGTCAACTTAATTTTCCTGTTATAAAGTATGTATCTTATGGTCTACTTAATTTTCCTGTTATAAAGTATGTATCTTCTGGTCTACTTAATTTCACGTTATAAGGTATGTATCTTCTCTGGTCTACTTAATTTTCCGGTTATAAGATATGTATCATCAGGTCTACTTAATTTTCCTGTTATAAGGTATGTATCTTCTGGTCTACTTAATTTTCCTGTTATAAGGTATGTATCTTCAGGTCTACTTAATTTTCCTGTTATAAGGTATGTATCTTCTGGTCTACTTAATTTTCCTGTTATAAAGTATGTATCTTCTGGTCTACTTAATTTTCCTGTTATAAAGTATGTATCTTCTGGTCTACTTAATTTTCCTGTTATAAAGTATGTATCTTCTGGTCTACTTAATTTTCCGATTATAAGGTATGTATCTTCTGGTCTACTTAATTTTCCTGTTATAAGGAATGTATTTTCTGGACTACTCAGTTTTCACAAAGGAAAAATGTCTGTAGTCAGATTGGTTGATCATATTACACCTATTTTATAACGAGGACTTTGCGCCCTCGAAAATATAAATGTTTTTCAATAGAAAGAAAGTGTCCGGATAACAACAACTATATGACACTTCTTTTAACTATTACAACTCCTATATTAAAATTAGTGACGGGTTATAATTAGTGACGGGGTATAATGAGTGACGGGTTATAATTAGTGACGGGTTATAACTAGTGACGGGTTATAATGAGTGACGGGTTATAATCAGTGACCGGTTATAATCAGTGACATGTTATAATCAGTGACCGGTTATAATCAGTGACCGGTTATAATTAATGACGGGTTATAAATGGAGACTGTTAAAGTGAAAAATTGCTATAAATGTAATGTCGGGAAACATATTGAAGAAATGGAGAGGAGAGATACAAAATATCAAGGATGCAAATATTATGCATTAAACAAAACAACAGAATGAAGAAGATGTTTGGCCTCTGACTACGGGTCAAAAGAAAGTTGATAAATCTTGGGTTGGATGCACGTGGATAAACGGTTAAATATGTATAATTTTACAAGCGTTTTAAATCGAAATGTCATGGAAAGTACGGGACAGAAACTTACGAATTTGTTCAAATGTCGTTGAAAGTACGGGATAGAAATTTACAAATCTATTAAAAGTCAATTAAAAAATGAGTGAAGAGAATATGGATAAATACAAACAAGATGATGGTAAATAAGCAAAACAAGAAATAAATGTGTTATAATTCATGATTTAGTTTATGTATTAAAATTTGTGTTGTGACAATTGTATAATGGGCTTCAGATTTAAGTAATTACCAAGCTCTACTCATTATTTGGTTAAATTATGTAAAAACAATTTACATAGCAAATGCATTTAAGGATAAAAAGAATCCACTACAGGGAAACTAATTATTTCAGATACAAACCGCTAAATATATTTAATAACTACACTTTATAATTTGACAGTGATGACTCTATAAACAGAGAGAAATAGCATAGTGTGATATGAAATCCTGGCAAAATTCATCTTAATTGGGTAGTATTAGTGAAAACAGCTGACTGTGGGATTTCCAACAGCATTTAACAGATCAAATTATATCAGAGTTTGCGAATTCTGTATACAGATTTCGTGACTACTTTGAAATAAGAAAACCGCTGTCTGTTACGTGAAGGTCTAATAACTTTACATGACGAACAAGTTTTTAATGGAACCAACAACAACATATATATGAAGCAATTCAACATTCTCTGTAATAAAATGTATATTCCTACTAATCATGAATCCGGGTACTTTAAGGGAAACAACAAACACTCGATTCACAATGGACCTGGAGAACATAATTTATACGACAAAGATGACAAAACAAACAAATAAAACAATCATAATAGTCATGCTGATGGTTGCTGGACTTGATCTTATTTACGCAATAGTAGGCAGATGTAGGCAAACGTAGGCAAAACTGTGTGCTTACACAATGTGAAACATTTCTCGTTTAAAAGGAATTAAATGTATTTTTTTTTAATTACGAGGAGAGAGAGAGAGAGAGAGAGAGAATTATGTCGTCAATTGATACATGGGGGAAACGACAAGTAACAATTTAAACAAAAGACGGCAATAATAAAATAGTCAACCGGGACACAGAAATACTAGATGAGGCGATCGGAAGAATTGAACCCAAAGACAATTGTTTACGAAGTTGTTGCAAATATTGGCAAAAAATTATCTCGACGAAGCCAACCATTTACTCTCCAAGACAGTGACTTTACGAATTTAAATTTGCAACAGCTAGGTGCTGAGCTCGCTTATGTGAAATACGGAGAGAAGAGGAGGTTATCGAGTATGATGCTGAAGTCTTAGAGGAAGATGTTGAAAATTTAGAGAGGAATTTGGAAGATGTTGAGGACTTAGGGAAATCCCAGAGTACGGTACTGAACTATATCAAATCACAATTGACAATATCAACTCTGCTTGTGGCAGCAACACTCGGGATTTATCTCTACTCAGATTTGAAGCAACCTAATCAATTGACCTGTCCGCGAACTTTGATTGACAGCTTCTATCAGCCAATCAAGTTGGGAATTTCTAATTCAGCGCAGCATATTTACACCCTCCGGTTTTACCTTAGACAAGTTACGCTCTATCAGTTTGACCTATAAATAGACGGCTAGATGAAATAATTTGTTTCAAATTGCTTCTTAGAAGAAAAGTATAAACACAATTTCTTTAGACGAGATTAAAGACATACAGACTAAAGATGAAGACACTAATAAATATTAGGTCAAAGAAATGATGGAAAGAAATATCTGTGAAATTGTTTAATAACAAGGATTTGCTTTATATAGGCATACCTCATTGTGCAACCGAGATCAAAGACAACGCTATTTATTTGAGATACAATGGAAACTGGTAGTCAATAAAGTCTGTTGACGCAAATATCAAAGTTATTTTATTCACTCAGAATTTTATTAGGCTGTCATCCATTTCTGTTCAGTCTTAAAACAATAAAATCTGCATTGTTACAAATGACAGATTAAATCAGAGCTGTTGAAATTGAATACCTCTTGCGATCGATTCAAACCCGAGGAACTATTTCATCTGATCTATACTTATCCTAAAAATAATCTATAACATCTATAAAATCTAAAGGACATGCTGCAGCTTATATCACTATGTAACACAATTTTTGTTCCTGGGTAGTAAGTGTTATTTCCTAATTGCTTATGCCTCAAAAGTATAGAAAATGGCTATTATTCCCCACAAACTTTGCTTTTGTGACCAGGACACCGATATTTTGAAATGTACCTTTTTCCAATGAGAAAACGGGCGAATTTGTGTCTTTTCGTTCTCATAAAGTCAGAACAAACAACACATGAATCCAAATTAACATGTATTTATACTAAAGTAATACAAACATGACTACAAAAGATTTAGAAGTGAGTAGTTTTTCGAGATTTACGATTATACTGTAAATCACTTTCACGAATCAGCCCACAAATGTAGTCTCCCATCATGTTCTCGTTATACTGTCCTTGGTAGCGGCGTTCAAAGTCCAGTATATCCTGGTGGATGTGCTCGCCTTGCTCCTCCGAGTACGCTCCCATGTTCTCCTTGAATTTATCAAGATGAGCATCAAGGTTATGGACTTTGAGGGACATTCTACAGCCCATTGTGCCGTAGATCTTCACCAGAGTCTCAACCAGCTCCACATAGTTTTCGGCCTTGTGATTGCCCAGGAAGCCCAGAACCACTGCGACAAAGCTGTTCCAAGCCGCTTTCTACTTACTAGTGAGCTTCTTGGGGAATTCATTGCACTCCAGGATCTCCTTTATCTGTGGTCCGACGAAGACACCGGCTTTGACCTTTGCCTCAGACAGCTTCGGGAAGAAGTCTTGAAGGTACTTGAAGGCTGCCGACTCCTTATCTAGATCACTGACAAATTGTTTCATAAGGCTCAATTTGATGTGCAGTGGTGGCATCAGCACCTTCCGGGGTTCCACCAGTGGCTCCCACTTGACGTTGTTCCTCCCCACAGAGAACTCGGTCCGCTGTGGCCAGTCCCGCCTGTGGTAGTGCGCCTTGGTGTCCCTGCTGTCTCAAAGGCAAAGATAGCAGGGAAACTTGGCAAAACCGCCTTGGAGACCCATCAGGAGTGCCACCATTTTTAAGTCTCCTATGACCTCCCAGCCGTACTCATCATACTTCAAGGCGTCCAGCAAGGTCTTGATGCTGTTGTAATCCTCTTTGAGGTGCACCAAGTGAGCCAGGGGAAGAGACGGGTACTTGTTACCATTATGGAGCAGCACGGCTTTGATGCTCCTGGATGAGCTGTCAATAAAGAGGCGCCACTCATTCTGTTACAGGCGATTCCGATTGCCTCGAACAGACTGGTCACATTGTGGCAGAAGCAGAGCCCATCTTGACGGTTGAAGAAGCTGGAAAAAGGTTGGTGACGCTTCCTCTGATCTGCGACTTGCACACTTTCATCCAACAAGTTCCACTGCTTGAGCCGAGACGTCAAAAGCTCTTCATTGGACTTGGTGAGACCAAGATTTCTAATCAAGTCGTTGAGGTCTTTTTGTTTGGGGTAGTATGGGTTTCTCTCCTCAGCTCCACCTCTGAAATTGTCATCTGGATCTACAACGTCTTCCTCGCTCTCTGACTTGCTGCTCTCTTCTAAAGACGGCTGCTCTCTCTCCGGAGGTGTGGGTACGGGGAGCTCATGGCAGTGTGGCACCGGGGCGATGGATGAAGGAAGGTCCGGATACGTGATTAGCAGGTGCATTCTTGCCAGTCCGACGTTTGGAAGGGTCCACCATGCAGAAGTAGCAGTTGCTTGAGTGGTCAGTGGGTTCCCGCCAAATTCTTGGGATAGCGAACTTCATGGCTCTCTTTTCCCCTCTGTACCATCTTACAAAAATACATTTATTTCACCCATGACTAATGTGTAAGAGATTCTCGCAACATTTTTCATGTATATTTTTTCAATAACATTGAAAAGTGTAAAACATTTTAAAATTAAAAACTTTTACAATGTTAAAAATTTTAACAAATTTTATAACATAAAATTCCGAGCAACAATTGTCCATCTTACCTTCCAGAGTTTTTTTGCAGTGCTCGCTGGTGAAATGAGGTGCCCATGGTTTGTCTTGATCCCCGACAGGCATGCCGAAATATGCCTTGTAGGCCTCAACCATCTTAGCAGTACTTTTTCGCTCTTGTCTTGATGAATTGGCCGCAGACATAGCAAAATGCGTCTGCCGGATGCTTGCAGCCTCTTGATGCCATCTCAGAAAAATGCAGATATGTATCCACTTAGGCAGCTGGAACTAAACTGAACTGATGGGCTTAAGGCCCCTGTATTTATACTACTATTTATATTACTGGAAAGTTCTAGAAGTTACTCCAAGTTTACTCAGCATTGAATCTATCTGGTATGTTCTGGAAAATAGGAAAATTTCAAAATATCACTGTCCTGGTCACAAAAGCAAAGTTTGTGGGGAATAAAAGCCATTTTCCATACTTTTGAGGCATAGGCAATTAGGAAATAACACCTACTACCCAGGAACAAAAAAAAAATTTTTTTTTGTTACACGGTGTATTTTTTCTTAACGCCCCTCTTCTTGACATTATTTAGAACAACATCCAACTCTTTGATATATCCCCTTCCCTCCGTATCTCATTCGCTAATTTTTTTCTGTCAAGACAGAATACATGTATACCCCTAGTGTCGCTACCCCTAATAGATCTGAGATTGCTAGCTGTGACCTGACGTATTGTAACACCTTGCTTTCTAATTGTTTTTTGTCCTGGGTATCGTTTTCAATGTCATTTGCTATTTCCTCTAAATCCTATAGCTCCCCATCTTCTAAGTCCTCTCTGACTCTTCCCCTTCTTTGAAAATTATGCATAAAAGATTTCAGTTCTGAGATTTCATTCTTTATTTCATCCTTTATCTCCTTAATGCTTATGTTTATGACAATTTTCTCCTTCTTCTTAGGGTTAACGTTGTTATTGCCGTTATTACTACCGTTATTTAGCACTGATTGATCTCTATGTTTAGCGTTCATGTGCCTGTTTATAACATACGAATCTCTTCTTTGATAGTCGCAAAATTTGTATTTAACGGTATTTATTCAGTTAAATTCTTATACTGTGACACTGTGAGCCAACTGTGTATTTCATTTATTTTTGAACTTGAACACCTAAAATACAGATCACATAAGACATGATACTTTGGTTCAGTATCGCTATTCCCTCTTCTGTTATTACTTTGCTTTCTATCAGAAAAATAAGCTCATCCCGTTTGTGCTTCCTTTGTTGATTTTATATAAATGTTATTTTCTGTTAATTTAGTCCAATGTTCGGATTGACCTCTTCCCCAATAATACGAATTCTTTGTTCTGAACGCTCTCTTTTCATTCATCAAGTCCAAATTTTCTACTCCATGGTCAATCATTCCATTATCAATCAAGTATTTCATTTTTCCGTTAATTTATCTCCAGTCACAATTTGGTGCAATGTTAAAGTTATTATAGATACTAATACATTGTTTCGTGTCTAAGTGTTGACTGTATTTAAAGCTCGTTCATCAGGTAAAAGTATTGCTCAACAGTTTGTTTGAAAGTTGACACGATTTCACTAACTCTGGTATACTTTGAGCTGGTAAATGCCAGTAAAAAACTCACAACATGCTGCTGCCATCCATTCTGCCCAAATTATTTTATTCGGAAAGAGTTTCGTATCACACCGTGCTCTGCATTTGTTCAGCACAGTTATTAAATATATTTCGCAGAGTGTACGTGAAATAATTAGTTTCCGTGTAATAGATTTTGTTTCACTAGATACATTTGTTATTTAACTTGCTTAACGTAAGTTAACATAAGTTGACCAATTTAGCATATCAATCTGAGTTATCGTATAAGAGTAATGAGAGGTGCTCGTTAATTTCTTGCATATGAATTCCATTATTTAATGGTTAAACATTTTCATACATAAGCTCAATTGTAAACTATAGGACATATATACTTTTGTTTCTCGTTTGCTTGTTTCTTGTTTACTTGTTTATCATCATGCTGTTTGTATTTCACCCTATCCCCATTTTGTTTTCCTATTCGACTTTGAATAGATTCGTAAATATCTGTCTCGTAATGTCTATGACTTGTTGATTTTACAATGATTGTTAAATGATACATATTTTACCGTTTTTTCACGCAATCATTTAGGCCTACATTTATCAATTTTTTTAAAACATATACATAGGTCAGTAACTTAATTATTTTAGTTATTTGCTTAATGCACATTTCTTGCATCCTTGATATTTGGTATCTCTTGTCTCCATTTCTTCAAAAAGTATTTCGACATTACACTCATGGCACTTTTTCATTCTAACAGTTTCATGTTATTACCCATCACTGATTTTAATGCAATAGTTATAATAGTTGAATGAGCAGTCAAATGGCTGATAATACTAACACACTTTCTTTGTATAGCAAACTTTTATATGTTCTAGGACACAAAGACTACTGCGTAATAAAATAGTTGTAACAGTGGAAAAAAGTGACCGGATCGCATCATCTGCTTGACTACTAATGCATGAACGGGAACCACGAATCTACTCCAAAGCGTTCTATATATATATATATATATATATATATATATATATATATATATATATATATATATATATATATATATATATATATATATATATATATATATATATAGATATAGCAATGCCTTATCACTATTATTGCCCTTATCTTCGTCGTTATCTCATTTTTGTTGTCATGTCGTCATCATTGACCACACACATTCAATCATTAGCTTTAAAATTTAAACAATAAGGAATGATATTTGTATGACCATTTTCCATCGGCATTACTAGCATCATTAATATAAAAAAGTTACGAGATGCAACGAAAGAAGCAAATTAGCGGCGAAATCAACAACAACCATAACTAACACCAACAGAAACAAAAACAAAAACAACAACCACAACTTAAACAGCAGGAACAGAACCATTAAAAAAATCTTACTCAGAAGAAATGTCACAGGAACATTTTTTCAGCCTCAATCCCCAATACCCTCATCCCTCCAACTGAAACATTGGCACATTACAAATGAAATATCAAATTTATTGAACATGATTGCATGCATCTCCTTGACCCGTCAAAAATTGCCTCTTAACTGTAAGCTATTGGTTCTCAGAAAATCGCGTGTACGTAACGATGACTTTCGTTGATGCCATCTATAAATTTGGTTTCCTTTACTTACATTTCTCGGTGAACAGTGTTGCACCAGTCAAATGAATCTAATGAAAACCCCACGTTACTTATCATGTTTTTCCTTGTATGTGAAACATTTGGTCCCATATCATCATTTGGAAAATATGAAGAACGAATTGATCCTGCGTACAACGTTTAACGATTGCTGGGCGAAATACTGGACAACTAATACGTATCTTCTCTTTCATTCTACAAATTAGTCGTACACTTTCATTTTCAAGATTTTTGCTTCCCACGTGCACCATCTGTTAAAGTTTATATAATTATTCCCCTCTAAAAACTTCAGTCCAGTAAATTACATTACAGTCCACAATTATTCAGATCCTATCATAAAGAGAAATAAATTTTTAAATTATCGTTTAGTCAATATTCAACATAATAACTTTACCGGAAAAATCTACTGGTTCCTCTATTTACATGTATTATATAATATTTAATATTTCATGTGTCAATACTCAAAGTAGGTGTCTCCATTTCCAAACGTGATGATCAATGACAAATGTTAGTCACTTGTAAATTATTGCCTACAGAAATTTGAGTCTCGCAAAATGAAATCGGAGTTAATCTCTTACACTATACCACTGTGTAGCAGTCCATGTTTTCTTATGTTCTGCGATACAAGCGCGTGCATGGTACCGTTGAAAGTTCAAATTTGACATGACCTAACCGAAATAATTCTAATTCACACAAATGTCTTTTTAGTTAGAATAAAAATATATCTGCAGAAAGTAAATATTGTCGGACTTTTAATATGAAGATATATTTTCCTTTTTCCCTTGTTTCATGTTTCCAAACAGAGATTAAAGTGATAAGTGCTTTATAGGCACAATCAGATACTCACTATATGGGTTCTCCCTCTCGTATCATCTTCCATAGACCACCGAAGCTGAACTTTGTAGGAGTTGAAGACTAACACGCAAAATGCTTCTGTCGAATAAGTCAATGCAATGAGAGCTATAAATTCTTTACTAATACGTTACTTTTGATGGGATTTGGTTTCGTGACGTATTTGATCGGCATGTGTTTCAGGTACTGATATGGGAGATATACATGTGTAGATTCTATTGTCAATCGTTGTTTATCTATTAAATGAAATATAACTTTATTCAGAATAAATGCAGGCCTTTGTCCCACACATTCAATACAAGAACATGAAACTTATTTACAAAAGTCTTAGAGAACCACACCGAAGCAAATATATTCAATAATGGAATCGTAACCAGCAGGAAAACGTGTACACATATATAACTTAAAAGGTAAATTACCCAGCACTGATGGTGTTTTGGTAATATATTAATGAAGGAGTATCTAAGTCATCAGAAATAAATCAAACAATTGGCAGATATAAAACAATCATAATTCCTTCAATGATCGTAAGGTCCGATATACTGTCAGGTCACTACTTTGCAAATACTTCTGAAATTTCCACTATAATTACCTAATGAATATATATATATATATATATATATATATATATATATATATATATATATATATATAATTGTATCTTGAATCTATATACAATGGACTTATTTTTTACTATAAAATGAAATTCATCCTCAACCTCGTAAATACCATCCAGAAGACAATACACACAATATTTTGTTACACGCGAGGGGTCTCTCTACCTAGCGAATTAAACACCTGCGTGAGTCTGGCTTGAAGTCCATTGTTTTACCCTATTTCCAAGGACCTCAAGATAACAGTCGTTGTCAACTGAAAGGTTCTTGAACGCGCAAGCACTAGCAATACTTTTCCTCTAATCAACTAATGACCACACAGCCTAAAACTCGAACTTCACACTTGCATGGTTTTCCTTGTTTCACATTTGTGTGACTTATCAAGTAAGCCCTTCGTAGCCGAATATTAGTACATCACACCCTGGAATCCAAAACACGACCCAAGGACCCAATACGAAGAATTAGACATATTTCAAGTTACTAAACACGCATACCTAAAAATATCCATGTTACCATAAAGTCTCGTGAATACTGTACATGACGTATGTTCCTAGAAACTGGCTAATTACTCGGGTTGAGAAATATCTTCCCAACACCGACTCCCCATAATCAAACAAATAATTACTAAAGAAAGCTATAATTGGAGACGTAAATACAAATAGCACATAGCCTAGGTTTATTACAATATATCATCTCTTTTAATATTATTTGTTCTTACTACTGCTATAGTCAAAATGTGACTTGAACATCTTAGCCTATACATGGCAACTTTACATTTATAGGCATTTTTGACACCAAGCAGCTTTCTAAATAAAATCTGTGTTAACGATTTTGTATAATGTAACATACCGTTTGTACTCGCGTATAACTCGGGTCCAAATGCAAGCAACATTGACCCTGATCCGTCGCATAATGCGTCGGCAGATCAGTGTTTATTTTGTTTGTTCAACTGATTAGTTTTTACAAACTTCATAGACCCAAAAGAAGAAGCCCTTTCTTGTCCAATACATGAATATTTCAGGAATATATTAAACTCTTTCAAGAAAATATAATAAAAATTGCGAACAAGTTATACAAATTTTAAAAGCGTTATCTGATCTTTCTGAAACAGAGACTGTGCATTCAATATTTTACAGCTAAATTTGCAAAAAAGAATTGAAAATAAAGGTAGACGGGTCTGCGTAAGAAACGTATATAAATTGAAGATTTTAATGTTCTCTTGATTAAAGACATGTTGACCGATTGAAACATTTTGTTATAATATAGTAATGCTAGCCGCTTCAAACCAACATTTACCCAGAAAGTTTTGTCTACTGCTACGATGAGTCACTTTACTTAGTAGAATTTGAAAACGATTTTTATTTTTATTGCAAATATGAGGATGTAGGTGACGGGCGATTTTAGAGGAGAAGAACAGTATGAAGATATGCGTGAGCATGCATTTGCCACTATCTAGAACGTGCAACGGGAATATATGAAAAAAATGTAGACGGAAATTTGCTTTTAGGATGCATTGATCTTAAAGTACCGTATACACTCGCGTATAATCCAAATGCAAACAACACAGACCCTGATCTACCGTCGCATAATGCACCGGCAGATCAGTGTTTATGTTGTTTGTTCTACTGATTAGTCCTTACAAACTGCATATACCCAGATCTGCCGGCCCATTATGCGACGTCAGATCTGGGTCTATACAGTTTGCAGTTGGTATCAAATTATACACGAGTATACACAGTACTATTCTCCTTTATTTCTGATTGCCACATCGTGACATTAATACATATTAATCTTTCGCAGTTGCAACAAATAGTATTTTATCTCCCACCCCCTGTTGTAAACATACATCACATAATGACAATCTAAATAAAACATGTTTGACATGAATATCCCAAGTTATCCTCCCTAATTCATCCAATGACTTGAACATGTTCTACAATAAATGTTGATTTTAAAATTCATTCATTATTTGTAGCTTTTACACATTACTTGATACATCTTGTTTTATAGAGACCTGACAATAGATACAGACCCAACTTTATCATTCGTGGTATTTTTGTTTACTCTAAGAATATACTTACAAACATTCATTTTAACACTTTGGAGAAAATGAACATACTTATATCCCCATATTTCAGAACTATACTATAACGTTGGTACGACTAAGTGATCAAATAAAAAGAGCATTATTTTAAAATCCGCAGACTGACATCTAGCTGCAAAACGTTTCAACATCCCCACAGTCTTATTTCCTTTTCAGCTAATATTTGATGTGTTCCTGAGTAGAAGAAAATGTTGTCCCTAAATATTTCCGAATTGTTCAAATTAAGTAATGTCAATCCCATAGTATAATTTTTTTTTTTTTTTTTTTTTTTTTTTTTGGGTATACATTATTTTAATGAAAACCATTGCTTTTTTGACAAAACTTTCCATAGACTTCAATTTGTTATTGACAGACTTACTTTCATACCATAATCATGACAAAACGTTCCATCGACTTCTAATTGTTTTTGAGAGACTTACTTTCATACCATAATCGTGACAAAACTTTCCATAGACTCTTATTTTTGTTATTGACATACCTACTTTCATACCATAACCATGACAAAACTTTCCATAAACTCCTATTTGTTATTGACATACTTACTTTCATACCATAATCATGACAAAACTTTCCATAGACTCTTATTTTTGTTATTGACATACTTACTTTTATACCGTAACCATGACAAAACTTTCCATAGACTTCTATTTGTCTCTGGGTAGATATAATGGTATCAGCATCATTTGCAACATCATGAGCATATGCTAAAACACATCACACGATACGTCTGAGTTTATCCTGTTTAATAGGCCTTAGGATATTTTGGGTTAGTCTATTCAATAGGTAAAGAGGTCTCCCTATTCCTACCAGATAACCTAGTATGCTCAGAGCTATCCAATCACAGGAATTTAAAATTGCCCTCTTCAGAACAAGAAGAATAGAAAAGAGAACCTCAAAACATTGTAAAATATTCACAGATTTCTTTCGTAGAAATAATTTTAAACAAATGTCGGATAACTTGTTTCTGAGGATCGCCTATTTTTGAGGATGGCTAATAAATTTACGCATAGGATAAAACCACATTTGAGTCATATTTAGGACAGAAAATGTTATAAAAAATGACTCATTACAAATCTCCAAACATTTTATTTAAATCATTTTAGACCCTCACCAGTCAAACAATTATCCTGGATTCAGTTTAGTACATAAATTATTTTTACTGCTATGATTGCATATATAAAACTTGGGAAAAATTGTTCGACAAAGTCATTTGAATTGAAATATTTTGAAATTTGATTTTTACTGCCTTTCCCATGCATGCCATGTGAGGCTGTAGCAAAATTGTTTTCCTCTTGCACTTGGTATGTATGTATGTATGTATGTATGTATGTATGTATGTATGTATGTATGTATGTATGTATGTATGTATGTATGTATGTATCTATCTATCTATCTATGTATGTATGTATGTATGTATGTATGTATGTATGTATGTATGTATGTATGTATGTATGTATGTATCTATGTATGTATCTATGTATGTATCTATGTATGTATGTATGTATGTATGTATGTATGTATGTATGTATGTATGTATGTATGTATGTATGTATGTATGTATGTATGTATGTATGTATGTATGTATGTATGTATGTATGTATGTATGTATGTATGTATGTATGTATGTATATATATATGTATGTATGTATGTATGTATGCATGTATGTATGTATGTATGTATGTATTGCAATATATCTATACTACTACTACTACTACTAATAATAATAATAATAATAATAATACCAGCACTAAGATTCAAAATGGCAGCCTTGCCTGTGCTACGGTGTTATTTGGAACAAGTTTAAGTATAACATCGACAAAGTTATAAACTGCAGATAGATGACAAAGATATACATAAACATGTATCTAAGTGACAAAGATATACATAAACATGTATCTAAGTGACAAAAATGGGAGATTCACTCCATTTACAAGAACAATCTACCTAACTTCATACTCTTCGGTCAACAAAACAAATATCGGACATACAGACCCTGTTTAATTTAAGTTTAGTGATGATATTGGAAACATAACATTATTTTTCTTGGCCTTAGACTGTAACTGTAATTACAATGAAAATAATTTGGACACTGTCTTCTTGACGGTCATTTTGAGCCTATATACTAACGTAAATCAACGATGTTTTAATGTAAATGTGATATGTCCTGGGTGTGTAAAAATCTTTTACTTTTTGTTAAGCCAACCCTCTCTGATATGTAACTACTACAATGAAACATTGACTTATGTACACCATTTATCCAGATTTTCACTTATCCACACCCATGGAGCTTCCTTTGGAGACACACTTTGTTCCTTATAGGACAAGTATTCTTTATCCAGAGACAAAACCTTGTCTCCAAAGGAGTTCAGACACGTAGCAATTAACTATACAGTTTTGTTGTAATTGAAGCTAGTTAACATGACATGATACAGCTCATATATACGTTGACTTTCGTATGAGTTCATTTATCTGGGCCATCACGGATCATCTTTGCCAAGAAAAATCCATAGCATAAAGCTCCGCGAAGTCCTCTTGAAATGCAACTGTTTTACATCAGCCTGTTGTAGGTGCCCAATCTGAAAGCCGTATCTAACAAGAGGACAATGCTTAAGCTACACCCACTGTTATTGGGCAGAATATAATCCCGAATGAAATGGCATGCCTACACTACAATCCTGAGACACTCATCGGGCATCTCATTGCTGTTAATAGCCGGCGAAATCATAGTCAGAATTATGTTGAATCTACTTGAGCATTACATCGATCAAAGGCTCCTGCTTTAGAGTTAGTGTGGCTTCAGGAAAGAACGAGGGACCACAGACATGGTGTTTACAGCTCGTCAACTCCAGGAGAACTGCCAGGAACAGAACTCCAACCTGTATGCGACATTTATCGACCTGACAAAATCCTTTGACACAGTCAGTCGTGGGGGTCTCTGGAAGATCATGGCAACATTTGGTTGCCCAGAGAAATTCATCATAATGGTTCGGCAATTCCATGATTGCATGCTCTCTCGCGTCAGTCTGCAAAAAACAAGAACTGAAGGTCTATAAAACCATAGTGTTGCCGACCTTGCTGTATGCATGCGAAACCTGGACGGTGTACAGACGCCATACCAAGAAGCTGAACCATTTTCACATGGGCTGCCTGAGGAAACTGATGAGGATAAGATGGCAGGACAGGGTCCCGGATACTGAGGTTCTCAGACGGGCAGGCATTCCAAGCACTCTGCTGATGAAATCACGTGGTAGACCACGTCACCAGGAAGCCAGACTTGCGACTACCAATGAAAATCTTCTACGGCGAGCTGAAGGAGGAAGAGCAATCTCAGGGAGGTCAGAAGAAACACTTCAAAGATTCCCTCCAGTCGTCCTTGAAACATTTCAACACTGACCCTAAGTCTTGGGAAGATCTCGCATAGGATCAAAAATTGGCCTGATCAGTAATTCACACATTCACAGAAACCAAGCCAGATAGTGGTGTCATTTTCATCTTCGAAAGGACCAAGAAGAACAAAACATGTCAAACTATGTTGCAAATAATTCAATCACTCTCCCCCCCCAAAAAAAAAAAAAAAAAAAAACAAACAAACAAAAAAAAAACAAAAAAAAACAAAAAAAACCCAAAACAACATAAAATAAAAAAAATACATTTGCTGTACACAGCTCACATCTTCGAGAGCAAAGATATACGCATTTGTATGTTTGGACATGGATATAAGAACAAAGGATGTGTCTTTCGGACTAAATGCACATACAATCAATTGCCATATCAAATTCGCGACAGCAGATTCATAAGTACACAAAACTGCATATGTGTTTTGTTCTGAGTCGGCGGAAAGAACGAGTTTGATACGGGGTAGGGATACGTTGAGGCAGTTAGGCCGAGCGTATTCATAAGCCATATCAAACGATTTGTTCCCCCCGACTCAGTACAACACACGAATGCGGTTTGGTATTTATTACATACTATGGTTTCTAAAATATTTTTAGCTTTACTGTATGAATGAAATTCAAAACGAACTGGGATTGATAACAGTTCGATTCACTGCGTCTGAAAATATCTGTGTGTGATACGGAAATACGGATTGAACAGCTGTATTGAACGCCAGATCAAGCGTGTAAGATTAAATAGGTACGTAATAATGAATGATATTTCTGACATATTACTATAAACCTATCTAAACTCGGCATAACACTTCCTTATGTACATAATGAGATGTGATAAATAGCATTTAAGGCATAAAGTTACAATAAAGAAGACCTCAACCGTAAGAACACTTAAATTATCAAAAATAAATGAGGACAAAAAATATTTGTTTGGCTTTTGCAGTCTAACATCTAGACAATTGTCACTTATGTTTAGCAATGATAACAAATGACACAACCCTCAACTGATAGTGGGTTATACTTATTGATGTACTAGTATTTTACCTCTTTCAGTTTGATATACTATACTCTACGGACAGAATGCTCAGAGCGCACGAGGGCTCTGCAGAATGCAGTGTACCTCCTTCAGTTTGATACTATATGTTATATAGACAGAATGCTTAGAGTACACAAGTGCTCTATATAATGCAGAGTACCTCCTTCAGTTTGATACTATATAATATATAGACATAATGCTCAGAGTACACAAGAGCTCTGTAGAATGCAGTGTACCTCCTTCAGTTTGATAATATATTATATATAGACAGAATACTCAAACAGAATACACAAGGGCTCTATATAATGCGGAGTACCTCCTTCAGTTTGATACTATATACTATATAGACATAATGCTCAGAGTACACAAGAGCTCTGCATAATGCAGAGTACATCCTTGAGATTGATACTATATACTTTAATAGTATGTACTATATAGACAGGTCATGGTACACAAGGGTTCTGCAGAATGCAGTGTAGCAAATGTGAATGATGTTATGTTTCTTTTTAAGCAAACGAGAGAGAAAATCCAATTAGATTAAGGTACAAACTTTTGATGCATAGTAATGATCTACCCCGTTGCAGTTTTTACAGACGTTTGATGCATAGTAATAATCTACCCCAGTTGTAGTTTAATACAGACTTTGATACATAGTAATAATCTACCCCAGTTGTAGTTTAATACAGACTTTTGATACATAGTAATAATCTACCCCAGTTGCAGCTTAATACAGACTTTGATACATAGTAATAAGCTACCCCAGTTGCAGCTTAATACAGACATTTGATACATAGTAATAATCTACCCCAGTTGCAGTTTAATACAGACTTTTGACACATAGTAATAATCTGCCCCAGTTACAGTTTAATACAGACTTTTGATACATAGTAATAATCTACCCCAGTTGCAGTTTAATACAGACTTATGATACATAGTAATAATCTACCCCAGTTGCAGTTTAATACAGACTTTTGATACATAGTAATAATCTACCCCAGTTGCAGTTGATACATACTTATGATACATAGTAATAATCTACCCCAGTTGCAGTTTAATACAGACTTTTGATACAGAGTAATACTCTACCCCAGTCGCATTTTATACAGACTTATGATACATAGTAATAATCTACCCCAGTTACAGTTTATACCGACATTTGATACATAGTAATAATCTACCCCAGTTACTGTTTATACAGACTTATGATACATAGTAATAATCTACCCCAGTTACAGTTTATACCGACATTTGATACATAGTAATAATCTACCCCAGTTGCAGTTTATACAGACTTATGATACATAGTAATAATGTACTCCAGTTGCAGTTGAATACAATCATTGATATAGAGTATAAGCAACCTTCAAAAGTTTAACATTGCATTAATTGGAAATATGATATCTGCAGTACTTTTACGCACAAAGTGGCTGGGGTGGGGGGTGGGCCCTCTGACCTTTATCATCTGAATTCTTTCATAGATCGAATTTTGTTTTGTTTCAGGAGCTGAAGTTCATTGTACCATCGGGCAGTGTCAAGGATATTGTGTGCTAAGGGAGTTACTTTTTAACATGGGTTGTACAGCTTTCTGAATCATACGTGTGAGAAAATCTACAGCTCTGTATACACTTATACCCAATAACATAGAGGTAATTCATGATTGAGCACTGAACCGTTTTTGTAATCTAGGGGAGGTAACTGGAAAAACACAAATTTGTGGAAAATGATCAGATTTATTATTATTTGCTACTATAAAATCCACAAGGGCTGTCAAATAAATTGGAATATGCTATTATATAATTTTATATGACTTCTCATGCTGCTGTGTTGTAATTGGTCAAATCGTAGGAAGCTGTCTTTGCTAAAGTATTGTATCACTCTCACTTGCGCACGCGGGGATGCCATAAGATTCCATAGACTCAGAGTCTCACTCTTCCTGTGACATCAAAAGTGGAATAACGTCAGGGACTGTGACGTCAGACGTGGAATAACGTCAGAGACTGTGACGTAAAAAGTTGAATAACGTAGGTACTGTGACAACTAACTACAAAAAGCACCGAATTCCGTTTAGAGCAAGCAATCGTGCTCGAATATGCATCACTCATCACTTATAAGTGACGGAATATTTTGTGTGTCCGTCTGTTTGTTCATTTTACCGTTCGTCTGCCTTGCGACTACTCCTACCTCCATATGAAATAACAGTTTTGGCACTGAAACTTATCAGGAAAAAGAGAAAAAAGGACTAACATTTACTATTCATATTGTTTATTTTATTTTATACGATTGCAATAATTTTAATTTATATTAGTGCCTTTAGACACCTTACATACATACATAGATACATAGATACATACATACATAGATACATACATACATGCATGCATACATACATACATACATACATACATACATACATACATACATACATACATACATACATACATACATACACACATACACACACATACACACATATACACACATACATACATACATACATACATACATACATACATACATACATACATACATACATACATACATACATACATACATACATACATACATACATACATACATACATACATACATACATACATACATACATGCATACATACATACATACATACATACATACATACATACATACATACATACATACTTCAGCTTATACACTGAACTAAAGGATTGCAATTTGTTGATCTTGCACTATGCGATTTGATTTGGCACACTCGTCAACACCATTGAGTGTTTTCTTAATATTACTGAAGCCGCTAAAAAGGAAAAAATTCAAAAGTCATATAATAAATCAATTACTGACTTTTGATTTCGGTTGATACAAGGCTTTATCAACCCCAGAAAAATGATAACACTTTTTTGGGGTTGATGAATCCTTGTATCAACCGAAATAAAAGTCAACAACTGTTTCATCTACGAAACATTTGTCGCCTCTTCTGTCAAGATACTTCCCTCTTCCACTTTCATTCCATTAAATCGTCCATTTAAACCATGAATGTTATATGTTTTACATAGAGTAGTAAAAACTTTCCACATTTATTAACAACTATCTTATGAAACTCTCAATTTTCACAAATATCAATATCTACATTTTCATATTTAGTAGGAAAACATCGTTGAAATCACTTGAAATCTGCATGAGATTTTGCACAAACAAAACACCGTCACTTTCAATATCTTTGCTATAAATGGCTGATCTATCTGTGGATATATATGGGAAACAAAAAGGAGTATCGTTGTCCATGGACAAAAAGTTTGCATGAAATAGCAAATATATTGCTTCATTTTTTTTAGCATATATGGATTTATCTATTAAAATAACTTAAGACTGTATTGCTTTTGTATCTCATTAATTTACGAAAATAATTCCCCGAATAATAGACTAGTTGTCATTCCCATCGGCTTCTTATCTCTCTTACCTGTTAAGGCCAGATACATTGTACGTGCGTCGCGCGGCAGGTAGCGGATTAGGTAAAGTGCGTGCTATGAAAACTTTGCCTATTAGAATGAAAGAATGTTATTTACGTAGATATATTGAAAGTAAGGACGATAGCACGTCTACCCATATATAGAATCGGTATCAAATGGAAGGAACTATCAACAAATTGGCATGTTTTGCGGAGCGAACTACACCCAAAGTGCAGTACTGGTTTGTTTTTTTTTGTTGTTGTTTTTTTTTTCTTTTTTCTTCTAAATTCCCGTACTTTCTCATTTGTAGCTGGTTTTAACATACAATAATACGTGTGATAAAATTATTTATACAATAATGTCAACAATGGGCAATGAGATAAATGGAAGGAAAAGAGGAAGGAAAACAGGAGTATACGACAAAATTTTGAGACACAACTTATAAAAATATATTTTCGTTAGAGAACATGTGTAAAACAAATATGATGTACGGAATCTGTTAGAGAATGTCCGTGGCTTCTGTGAATATCTGAGTCTATTTGGTCACCTGTGTTATAACTGGTTGTAGTTTAACCAGACACTTGGCTCATGGAATCTAGGTAATGAAACTAATTACACTTTACTAAAATCTATTTATACTTATCACTCCACTAGTGTATTTAATCAACCACTTTCTTGAATTTAGTGAGCACTTGTACGACCGACAGAATGGAATTTCAACATTTTCTCAAACAGGAATCTCCCAGGATTAACGCTACTGGCGACGTTATCAAAGCTGTCAGTCAACTGGCAGACAGCGAATGGATAATATTTCACTTACACATTGATCTTGTGTTCCCGCCATATCTTTCTTTCTCAATACCTATGGTAGGAAATTCAGTTGTTTGTCTTTTTGTTTGTACGTTTGGTGCTTTTTTATTCCTTGCACCATTATTAGTTCTTCTAATCCTTACAATGTTCAAGCTGACGATTTAGTAGAGACCACACAATGCTGAATTGTAAGTATCAACTGACTATTTTGGCATCCAAATTCTAGCTGTTGTCTGTCACAATTTGATGCCATGAAGGGTTAATAAATCATTTATGCGAATCGTTCTGCAAGATAGTGTGAATTGACCGATTATTACATGTTCCTACTCAAACATTTCCTTAATCCTTACTGCTTCCAATGTTTTATCAGCACTGACTGTGTTCTTGTAGAAAATATTTTTAATGATAACACAGTTTACATGTATAAAGGACTAATTAACTTGAGTATATAATTGATCCATTGGTACATTTATAAAGATTGATATTTCAAACTGTTTCAACATTCGATTACAATGAATATCTACGTAGAGTACACCTAATTGAAAATTATAGGCAGAAAGGGTAATGACTGTTCATGGGCAAATATGAGATGAAGAGTTTATCGAAATGTGAATAAAATGTTACTGACAGTGGATTATTTACAACCATATAATACAGAGAATGTATTACTTTTGATTTGAAATCGTGATAAGAAAGTTATCCCTTTATATATCTGATGTAAAATAACAAAAAATGTACGTAGCTACAGTAAGACATGTTGGTGTCTAGACTCGTTTGAATCATAAATTTAATTTTGCTCTTCAATAATGATTTGATTGCTACGATCCATCATAATATACATGCAGTTTGAAGGATGTATTCATTTGAAAATTTATTTATATTTTTATCTATGTGTTTATCTAAGAGAGATTTTGTTAATCCGTAGCACTTAATACAATGATTCTGTGAAATCAAGATGCAATCCATTATGAACACATATGATGGAAATTAATTATTTATCCTTTGTGGTCGATAAAACTTAAAGTTATCTTGAAAGACAAACATATATCTTCTCGGACTCAGACTTTCACGTGTAAAAATATCTTAATCAGAAATTTCGTATTACTTTAATATGTCTGTGAATTTGTCTAGTATGTTTATCAGCTATCACGAACGCTTCTTTGTATAACGGGATAAACTCTGCACGTAATTAGAGTCAAACAAGGTGGGATTGTTGTGGTTTTTCTCTCCGTTCTGTCATTTTGATCACAATCTATTTTACAAAGATAACCCTACTTGGGAGGGGGGGGGTAAAAAAGCTTTGAAATCCTGTAGTTATATTTATGATCTATGATGATGATGTAGTTGCATGATACAGTTTTTTATTACCAATCAGCCAACTCCTGTATGTTTTCCAACCTCTTTTTTGGACAATGATTTTGTCTTGAGCCTAACCTTTTGTGCATTATGGAAGCTGAGCGTCTCCTATTAGACACTTTTTCACCTCTATTAGAATTTAAAACCTAAGCAAAACCATCCTCTCGTTCAAAAAATCAAAATATAGTATGACAATGTACAGAAAGTAGAATTTACACTATTCACATAGATCAATAAGTGCATAAAGCGACCATTTTTCAACTATTCAGAGATGTTTTGAAAAAACAGAAACTCTCTTGTTCCACAATTCTCAAATATGACAAAATGACGTTTATTTTGTAATTATTTTATATTGTTTGTCTCAGTCAGCGTTGTATAATATTGAATTACGCTTTTAGGTAATATATTCTAAATTAATTAAAATTTCAAAACTCCAAAATGCTTCACCGCCTGAAATTGTCTGTGGAAAGTATTGCTAATGTTTGGAAGCATGGCACGAAGAAAGTCTTTCCTAAATGTCAACAGTAGTTTTTTTTCAACAAGGCACCATGGACGTATCGCTAGTGTGGACCATCTCACCTATATCCATTAGAATAACAACAACACATTTTGTAAAAAAATTATAAAAGGTTTGAGTAAACACATCCATCAGCAGGTTTTATGTAAATATATTGAGGCCTTCATGGTAGACTTGGTGCATTCTAAATGTATAGCCTATATAAATATAGTGAAATTAAATACATAAATAAAATGTTGTCCGACACACGTAACTCGCACTCTAGCCACGTTTTGTTTATTTAGAAAGTCAAATCGATTAAACATTCCTTCATGAAAATAAAGAAATGAAGCCTTATTTAATCTCCACATCCCTGCTAGGTTCTAACAACCCTGGAAATCCTGCCGACTTAATTGATCATTGATCGCTCGCCAGGATCCCTGTTGTTAAACACAGGTGAGGTTAATGAAATGGAAATTTAATGCAATCGTTATTTAAAAAGATTCCGTTTGTTACTTTTAGTTTTGGAACAATAATATTTGCTGATCATTTCATATAAAGCTTTTGATTACATGTTCGAGGGTGTTAAATTAATAGTTATCCTCAAATCCATAAAATGATCAGAGATTTATTAACACGATTCATTAACTAAAGGAAATGAAAATATATCTTAATTGTTTTTGACGCATGACTAATCAGTTGGAGAGATAGTACTATTTATTCCATCAACAATGTTTATATTAATCAAAATCAGGAAATTAATCGAAAATTGTCCTTTTTAAACGTTATTGCTAATGCTCTTTTTCCACAGAATGTATCAATTAAGCAATGCATTCGTAGGTTAGAGGTTCAACTTTCGTTGGAACAATGGTTGACTTGTGACGCATGGCAAATCGACATAGTTATGAACAAAATGATATATGTTCTGCTTCCTGGATAATTGATATTAAAGAGATATTATTCACGATCAAACAAAAATCCTATGGGTTATTATGACAAAATGGATTAATATTTTCCCCGCTGATTTAAACTGGCTTTGAATGAAAGTACACTCCATGATCACCAGTATTATTTCTAACCAGATTATATTAAAAACTTTGAAATATAACTAGACTCGCTAATGCAAATCATCTCAAAATTCTACTCTTTTCAAAACGATTTTTGATAAAAACTAGATACCGATACCGTCTTTTCAAATACAAAGTACCAAATCAAAATTTCCGCTTAAATTTAACACTCGGCTTTGTTTTGAATGTATGCATATTTCACAAAGAATCTTACTTTCTATGAAACATAATTATTACTTGTTCTTCAGTTCATATATTTTTCTTTCACCATCCTTTCATTTTTTTTTAAATTCTTGGTTTGTATTTTTTCAAGGTGCATATTATCCATTTACCAGTGATGTATTAACAAGGAAAATTAACTAATAAAATAACACATCCTCTTCTGTTATCATATTCCTATATAAACTTTATTGTTTATGATAATTGTCATCTCCTCCTCCTGGTATTTTCTCCCTTCTACTCTACAACAACTACTACTACAAATGCAAACTATGGATGCTACCTCAGTAGTAATATGGGCCACCCCGGGGGAAAAAAAAACGGAATTAAAATTACGCTGTAGGCTTACATGTGTGGCCGGTCTGGGGACAACGGGAATTTAACATTGTGGGTATATTGTTATATTGTTAGAAGTTGTTGACCTCATTAATGAAAACATTTCTGGGGTTCTACGGGAATTAACATTACGCCGTTTATCCCTAGAAGTTTTTTTTTTTTTACGTCGTAGATTTAGACGAAAAATCTAACGTGAAATAGTCATCTACTGTCCAACATTAAGTGATCTACTATCCATCACCTAGTGATCTACTATACAACACCCATTTTTGAGTACTATACAAACCTCACATTTTTATTACTATCCATCCAACACGGACTTTTTTATTACTATCCAACACCGTACTGTTTGAATATTATCCAACACCCACTTTTGGGTATTATCTGAAGCCCACATTTTTATTACCGAACAGCCACTTTTTTATTACTATCCAGCACGCCGTGTGTAGTGACGAATACTTAGTCATCTACTATCCAACACCCCACACTATACTATCCAATACCTGACATATACTATCCAACATAAATAGGAGGATGTAAAAGAAGATGGATGAAAACACACACTATCACACACAAGCAAGGGTGAAAAGTTTAGATACACACAAACACACAGAGGGTAGAAGTTTTTTAAAGTATTAGTTGGTTGTGAACAGAGTCAGAGACATAGACATACACAAATATATAACACAAAACACACAGAGAGACAATACATTTTTAGTAGGATCTTATCCCAGTTCGCTTTCTCCTCAGAATGTCCTGTAACAGACTGACAGTTCTGTTTTAATTCCCTTCATTCTGCTCATTGTTCATTGTTGTCATCTCTTATGGCTTTCTCTTTTCCTCTTCTTGTTTGTATACAAAAGTGTGTTCTTTTTGGCGCTGTAAAAAGATTTCTGGCTCTACTTTCTATTTCTTTTAGAATCATCATATTCTGGCAGTAATGCAGGAGAAGATGGTGCCAGCATACATTTCTGCGATGATAAGAATGCGCAAAAAGCTAAATTCAAATCAAAATCATTCTCTGGAATAGAAGATACAATCAGTGGAATAATGCTAGCCACAGCAGTAGTAGTAGTACTGTCTCTCCGGATATAAGTATTGACTGTAGGCGCACCCCAACACAAAATCTTCGTCTTCAATTCAGCCATGTGTGCTGTACTTGCACTGTCCTGCACTTGTGTATCGTAGAAACACTCTAGGGTATACATACCGAAAGTGACCTCACACGTTCTCTTACGTTCTGATTGGTAAATGAAAAATAAGCCCTGGCTGAAATATGTCACACGCGTTTTGACTGGTGTTCGAATTCAGTTTCAATCCGGCCCTAGACTATATAAAGAGGTGCATTCACCATTGTGTTATCCATTCTCTTGGCAGTCAACAAGATGAATATGAGTGTAGAATCTTCCACTATTATTTCCAGCATATTGTTTAGTCAAACCTACCCGGCGTATGTCAAGTCAACGTGGGCGATCAATCACATCACAGACACCGCCTTATGAAAAAGAAGAGTCCACTTGGAAAGGCAAGGGTGTTTGAAGAGAGTGTTGGTACATGAGCCTGCAGTGCGGAGAAGTTTGTGAACAAAGAAGCGGTATCTCCAGTGTTGCCCATTTTGTTAAACAAATAAACGACACTTTGTAGGGCCACCCAGATTTTTCACAAACATAGATACTACTCTATCATTGCCAAAAACTGTTTTATGTTCCATGTGTTTGCATTTTGTCGATTGTTTTATCTTCAACACAAAACTAAAGTTCCTTCTCCACTCTTCCGTCCTTTAAATGCGTGATAGTATATAAGTATGAGTGAGTGGTCGTATGTTTGTGTATGTCATTTTTATGAACAAGTGTACACCTAATACGTAGCACAAAAGGCTCACTAAATAGTGAGCCTTATTTCCCTATCTGTAATAAAGATGAACTTAATTATAAGTATCGATATCCCATAGTCTGGATGCCATTATCTTGTGCATTTTTAAATAAGCAGCAAAAAATAGAAAGCCATACATTTTCCATCTTGCAATATTTATTAAATGATTTCCTGTAAAAGAGTAAAAAAAAATCTTTGTCAGAGACAAGTATATCTTAATTTATCGTTATATTGATTTATTCTTGTAAAATTTGAAACGTGTGCATGCTTTATCGCCAATGTAGGGCAATGATCGATTAATACATTTTGTATTTTGAATGGTATTTTACAATGTAACAGAACTTTTGACGTAAAGGCTATCTCCTGAGTGCAGTAAGGCAACTGTCAATCGTTTAGTTTAAACTTAATTCAATATAAAATAATCGGCAAAAAAAACCCAACATATAACAAAGTTAAGAATTTCATTTTCAATAATTAAAATCTATCTGTTTCAAAGTCCCAAATGTTCCAAATTTATCGGCATCATAATACATGTGACAGAAACGTAACAATTTCTTCGAGTTCGCATGATAATTTCTTTTATGTTTAAATTTTACTACGAATATTAAAGTAGCGGTATATATAGGATTACATGCAACTCATACCATGGTTTCCAATTTATCTAAATTGAGAGAATATCTCTGTTTTTAAACAGTGGGTATCTGATTCAAAAACGCTTGAAAAAGCAGATGACGCCATAATCTAATGATGTTTTCCAGAGATCGCTTTCTCAACCCGTGACAGTAGAAGAGCATTCCACGTTATGTGTCTACGGGAGTCCTGTGTTAAATACGGTCAACAGATTCGAGTGCAAAAGGGAATTTAACATAGGTACCATGTTGAAAGGTATGTTTTGTAACAGTGAAGTATGAGATGACAGTCTTCACTCGAACAGAAATACCGTATAACGTCAGGAGAGTCTGTCTCTTTGTGTAACAATGTTGCGTGTGTTTGGAAGAAAATGTTTGTCTGCCCGATAAATGAAATGCTGTAGTGGCGCCTGGTGTTAAATAGTGTCGAAAATTTATAGGCACAAACGGGAATTTAACATGAAAAAATTATTGGTCGAAGGTTTATAAGAACAAAGGGTCGAAAGTTTATTCGGACAAACGGGAAATTAACATGAAGTCTCCATGTTGAAAGGTATGGGTTTTTTTCAACAGTGAAGCATGAGGCTACGGTCTGCTCTCGAACTGAAACACCATATTACAACATACCTTTCACAAGAAGAGTTGGTCTGTTAGTTCCATTTTTGACGGAAAATTAATGGGTTAGAGTTTGTCAACCAGGAAATAGTGGGTTTGTCTGCCTTCTAAATGAACTGCCGTAGGGGAGTCCTGTGTTAAATAGGGTAACATATTTACGAGGACAAACGGGAAATTAACATTAGGTCTCCATCTTGATGAGTCTGTCTGTTTGGGACATCTTGGTTCTATTTTGGACGGAAATGTAAAGGGTTCGAGTTTGTCAACCTGGACTCTAAATTAAATGACTTATTTTGTTTTGCTTCACAACAAAACTAACTTCTTTATCTCCCATTACCAGACTATGATTCCACTTATAATGTTAAAATCTCTATTCCATTCTATAATATCCCCATCCCTAGCTACCCTCCGTTTTAAGAAAACAAAACTACCATCCTAATAATCCTTACATATCAATATTTAATTATCTACTATCCACCACCTAGTTGTCTCATATCCCGTACCCAGTTATATATTATCCACTAACCAGTTATCTACTATCCATTAACCAATTATCTAATATCAACACTTAGTGATCTACTATCCACAAACTAGTGATTTACTATTCAGCACCCAATTATCTACTATCAGCACCCAGTTATATACTATCCAGCAACCAGTTATTTACTATCAACACCCAGTTTTCTACTATCCACCAACTAGTTATCTACAAACCAACACCTGGTTATTTACTATTCAAAGACCAGTGATCCACTATCCACTAACTCGTTATTTAGTATCGAACACACCGGTATCTACTACCTACCAATTTATTAACTAATATCAATGCACAGTTATCTAAAATCCAACAATCAGTTATCTACTATTCAGCACCCAGGAATCTACTATCCACAAACCAGTTATCTACTAGTCAGCACCTAGTAATCTACTATCCACAAAACCAGTTATGTACTATCCAACACCCAGTTATATACTATCCACTAACCAATTATCTACCATCAACACCTAGTGATCTACTATCCACAAACCAGTTATCTAATATCCACTAACCAAGTATCTACTATCAACATCGGGTGATCTACTATCTAGCACCCTGTTATCTACTATCCACCAACCAGTTATTTACTATCCAGCATCTAGGGATCTAATATCTAGAGCCCAGGGACCTACTATCCATCAACCAATTATTTACTATCAACACAAAGTTATCTACTATGTAGCACCCAGTGATTTACTATCCACAAAATAATTATCTACTATCCAGAATCCAGTAATCTACTGTCCACCAACCAGTTATCTACTACCAACACCCCTTTATCTACTATTCACTAACCAGTTATCTACTATCCAACACCTAGTTATCTACTATCCACCAACCGGTTATATACTATCCACTAACCAAGTATCCACTATCAACACAAATTTATATACTATCCAGCACCCAGGTCTTTATTATCCACAAGCCAATTCTCTACTATCCAGTACCTAGTTATTTACTATCCATTAACCATTTATCTACTACCAACTCTCCTAGGATCTCCTTTATAAAGTTAAAATCTCTACCCTCTTCTATAATATCCTCACCCCAACATATATCCTCTTTTTTTAAAACACAAAACCATCATCCTCATAATCCTTACATATCAACACCACTCGTCTACTGACCCCCCACCTTTAGATGTAAAAGATGCAGTATAAAATACAATTTAAATCCCTTATCAACAAAACTAAATTCATTATCTCCCTTACCACCCTATAATCCCTATTATAAAGTAAAAAGCTTCACTGCCATCTATAATATCGTTACCCTTACCTACTTTCTTTTTTTTTAAACAAAACTAACTCCCATGCACACAGGGTAGGATTTAAAAGAAGGGGTAAAATAATAATAATAAAAAAAATTAACCCCCACCTCCTGCCTCTACCCCCTACAGGCCGTTATATAAATTAAGTAAAAACATCTAGCCTCTTCTATAATGACCCTTAGTTACCTCCCTTTATAATATTCCTAACGGATATACTCTTCTTTTTTAAACAAAATTACCATTCCTTTCGCGTCTGTCTATTTTTTGCTCCTATTTGGAAGGAAAATGTGAGCTTATTTGCACTCTAAATTATGTTACAATTCTGATAGCATACGGTGAGGCCAAAAGTTTCATTCATCAATTTTGATACAAAGTTAAGAAAATACCATCTTAGAGTGATAAATACACTGACCGACTCTTTTTCCCCCAAGGTCAATATTCTTGTGACAGTTGGAATTTTTTTTTTTATCTAGGCACAGATTGTTTTGTCAAAAATGTTATATTTTGTTTTACTGTTGTTTCAAACCACCAAACTAAAGCATGTATATATATATATATATATATATATATATATATATATATATATATATATATATATATGTGTGTGTGTGTGTGTGTGTGTGTGTGTGTGTGAGTGATAAACAGAGAGAAAGAAAGAAACACAGAGTCATTATTATTATTATTATTATTATTATTATTATTAATTTTTGATGATGTATGCGACATGCGTGGCATGGAAATGGCACGAAGGACCCAAACATGAGTCATGTGTTAAATAAGGTCAAAGTTTCATTAATTCCTAATATAGCTCAAGAGCAAGATTGTTTTTGCAAACGGACCGGTAATAAAGTTATGTCCCAACACAACAAGAAAACATGTCTTACTCAGCTATCATTTTTTAAAAATTGAGCCGAGAATCTAAACATAGACAATAATTCCTGCCTATGAGATTGCATTATTCTGACTGACTTTTTTTCGATTGGGTCAAAAATTATGCCTTAGATTTTGAAGACAGAGTGTAAAATAATACCTATAAAATAGTCTCTTTTTTCTTCTTCAGATTGCAGTGCAGACAGACTAGCGAATCTTGGAATCAAGCTAAAGATTTCCTAGACTGCATTTTTAGTGCATACAAACTAACACATTTTGGAATCAAGCTAAAGATTTCCTAGACTGCATTTTTAGTGCATACAAACTAACACATTTTGGAATCAAGGTAAAGATTTCCTAGACTGCATTTTTAGTGCATACAAACTAAAAAATTTTGGAATCAAGCTAAAGATTTCCTAGACTGCATTTTTAGTGCATACAAACTAACAAATTTTGGAATCAAGCTAAAGACTTTTTTGTACTGGAAAGCTTTGAGTTTGTTACTTTTTTTTTTTTTTTTTGGGGGGGGGGGTAACAGTAAGACAGTAACATTACGTATCCACCCGGTTTATGTAATATCCAACCGTAACATAAACATTACATTATTATTATTATTATTATTATTATTATTATTATTATTATTTCATGATGACAGAGAGAGCGAGATTTTGAGACAGTGGTATCTTAAGGCAGAACAGATACTATTACGATTTATATCTAAATCATTCTATAGGAAACTCAAGTGTGCGTGTTTATGAAATAATGAGAGAGAGAGAGAGAGAGAGAGAGAGAGAGAGAGAGAGAGAGAGAGAGAGAGGACCTTACTAGATAACACTATAGGCGTGAGAAAAGGACGTTTGGAGCAATGTATGTGTGTGTGTCTGTATGTGTGTGTATGTGTGTGTGTGAGAGAGAGAGAGAGAGAGAGAGAGAGAGAGAGAAAGTGTGTGTGTGTGTTGTAATATAGTATCCCTACTTAAATAATAAACCAAGGCACTGACGTTCGTTGGGGTATATATTCCTTTTTAAATGAAGTTACAATGAAAGTTCAAAAACACATCACAAAAGTCCATTTCTTCTTCTTTTACTGTTTTTCTTTTATAAATCTCTTCACCGGCACGGGTTCTTCTGCTGTTTCTTTCGTGTATTTTGCTGGGAATTTCGTTGCAGGAATGGGTTCTTCTTCTGTTTATCCTTCTGCTTCTGAACTTGACAAATTTTTCTCTTTTTTCACTTTCTTGGAACACTCTGTAGACCAGTGTCTTTTTCTTGACAATGATAACAGGCATCTTTACGTTTGTCTCTCTTTTCTCCCATCTTCCCTTTTCTTTGACGTTGTGGACATTCTGGAGTCCAATGTCCTTTTTCTTGACAGGTATAACAAGTATATTGACTTTTATCTCGCGAGAAGTAGTCTGAAGTCTTGTTCGAACGACTCTTTGTAAATCTCTGATCATAAGGCAGTGTGTGCGTGTGTGTGTGTGTGTGTGTGTGTGTGTGTGTGTGAGAGAGAGAGAGAGAGAGAGAGAGAGAGAGAGAGAGAGAGAGAGAGATCCTAGGCAAATCAAACACGACTAATCTACCGGCATAAAAAGAATAACGTGAGCTTTGTGTTTTTGAAATGTGCAATATATTTTGTTGCTGTTACACTATGAACAAATTAAATGTATCAAATGTATTGTGTCATTTATGAAATGTCAGAATTCTGAACACAACTCGAGAGTTATGGCTACATTCCTCCGTTCTCAAAGTGCTTGACGAAAGGTCAGCTCAGTCAAAGTTGGGCGGTACTGTATCTTCGCCTGACTTTTAATATGCTGATTGCTGGACCAAGTGGTTCAGACAAAGCCGAATTTATCATACGTGTGATCGAACACGAATCACTCTTGTTCAATTGGTGATAGAGTAAAGCAAAGTAAATTGTTTGAGTAAAGAAATAATTTTAAATTAACTAGTGGCCCAGAATTCTCATACATTACCCACTGCCTCGAATTAGGATTTTTCCATATCAATTTCCATGGACTTGACTTTTCCTTATATTTTGTCTCCACCTACAGTCCCTCAATACTTTGACCGTTAACAATATCTAACTTCCTCTGGCTTGAAAATGGACAGTAAATAGCCAAATAGTAAGAGTCTCTCTCTCTCTCTCTCTCATTAAATGTTCTTGAATAAATGTAGACTACGCAATCGTAAGATACAAAACTTCTAGATACAACATTATTCTTTTTCACATGCTTTTACAATGGTACATTAATGCCAAGGAAAAAACGAAGGTAATTTACATTTTTTCCGATAGGTGGCGTTCTGATTAAATATGATTCTCCTATGTACTTTTATGTAAACAATAATACGTTCGTCGTTCTTTCTTTTCATTTATAAATATAGAGAAATATATCTGATTGTAACAAAAGACTAATAAAATCTGTCTGACTTAATACCGAATATTTTACTGACTATTTTGAGTTTTGCAATTGCCCGTCTTAAAAACGACGACTACTGTCTAACCACACACGATAAAGGTACGACGTGTGCGTGTATCTATCAAGCTACTGACATTATGATAAGATATTGAAGATTTTAAATTTTTTAAAAATCTTTCTGAGAGAAATGAAATTCAGCGATAGTCGGATACAGTCGCGATTTCACTCCACACCTTACATAAACTAAGTAAGTCCGTTTATATATAAAAAAACCAGCTCTAACATTATTTCCTTTACTGGTCTGGTTTCACCTTTGTGAAGACGTATGCCTAATCAAATGAGCCATCTCCTGAGGACAGTTGTCCATAAGCTCCAGGCTTCTTGTAAAATCGATAGAGACCTTTGCATGTTGAACAAATGATTCCCTTTGGTCCTCGATTAGTATCATTAGTTAATATAATAAAATCGACATAATTACATGGTCAGCGCGATGCCACGTCAAGTTAATATATTAATGTATATCATATTTGACAAAATACCTACGCCAAATAAGAAGCATTCCAATAATGGGATTAATTAAGCCTGTTGCACCTATTTCTTAATTAAATTCCCAGATTGTAATCTTTCAATTTGTGGACGTGCGACCAGAGCTGAGAGTCACGTAATTTTTCATATGAACACTTTGTTACTGGTCATTAGCCAGTGTAAGCCAGATAATAAACATTTAATACCGCAGCTGAAGTACCACGAAATTTCGCGGACCTAGTAATTTGAAGATTGTGTTTTTTTTATAAAAAAGTGTTGAATAAACATATGTTTGGAATACGATAGCATTCATTCTGACGAGATTGAGATCGGGTTTGGATAAGTGTGCCTTACGTTACTTAACTGTATCACTATCATTCTAGTCACGTTTATCTGATGTCGGTTGGAAATGAACATAAAGCAAAGATTCGTCAGCCCATATCGGGTTAACTGCAGCTGAGAAGTACAATTTATTTGTTCTAAACACACAGTTGAATATTAATATCCATTTAATTGTACAACAGAGAACTTAGTTCAACATTACTTAACTAATTAACTTAAACTGGAATGCTGGACCGGATAGTTTGATGCAACTCTTGACCAATGAATATGTAGAGTATATGAGACCGCTTATAAACAGGGACACGAACTGCGTGTTACACTCTAGCATGTAGAAAATAATCTACCACAAATGCAGATGAAACAATCTCTGTCTCAGGAACACCCAGAAAAAAAATATAAAAAAGAAGATAAAAAATCCAAATATTAGTTCTATTGATTTACACACCATAACCTCGACTGATCACGTAACATTTGTGTTGAAAGAGACTGAATATTATTATTATTATTATTATTATTATTTAAATAGCTTGAAGCAACGGTAACCTCTTCTTTTCGATAGTCAGTCACAATAATACACTAGATGTATGAGGCAGGTAATAACCATTTATTTATTTTTTTATTTTTCAAAATTGAAATTCGTTGTTCGCTGAAAGATTCTCTTTCATTTTCCTTTTTGTCTTGTGAACAATATTCGTAACTTTGAAACGAAGCTTTGTCTCTAAGGCGCAAATTCTCATTTGCCAAATGTGTGATAGAAACTATGACACATTTATCATCGTTTTCATAATTGGCATGCATATTACAATCCCGCATTTATGTGAAAAGCGGGAATAGTATGTCAGTCAGTCCGTCTGTGACAAAGCTTGCAATCACTTCTTCTCCAACACTGCTTGGAGGATTTTAAGTAAACATTGCAGGCTAGATATGTGGTTTGTGCAGATGCACAATAAGATTTTCTTTTTTCCTCTGACCATTTTTAGAAATTTCTTGAAAAAGTGTCAAGCAAAGGGTATTGTAGGAATTTAGTTTGTAATTGTTTTTCCTCATAGACTGGCAGGAGGATTTTATTGACACTTTGTCGGCTAATATATATGGTTAGTGCATATGTGAAGTAAGGTTTTACTTCTTTACCTCTGTATCAATTTTGTGGAAATGTCTTGAAAAATTTTCAAAAAAGGGGGTACTTGGGGAATATAGTTCGTCATAGTTTATCCCCCATAAACTGGTTAGAAGATTTTATTGACACTTTCTTAGCTAAATATGTGGTTGGTGTAGATGCGAAACAAGCTTTCACAGTTTGTTTTCCTCACTCACTTTTGGGAAAATTTCTTCAAACATTGTGAAACGGGTATTTTGGGAATTCAGTTTGTCATCGCATCTCCACCCATATCAGTTGGAGGATTGTTCAGAAGAACATGCCTGAAGTGTGGGGATATGAATGTCTGTAACTGCAGGGATATCTAGTTTTTGTTATAGTTTTTTTTATTTTAATTTTACAAGTTGATTCTATATTTATTAATTGTGCTTTAATGTTGAATCAAGAACGAGCTCCTCTGAATCCGCTTGATCTCTTTTTCCTTCAGATCACTTTTACCCTGCAAGCTGGCCTTTTATATATATAGTATGTGCGCTTTATCATTGATATACCACGAGATGTATAAATTTTTCATTAATAGGAAACGAGACTTGCCGAGTTTCCTTTTAATAAAAAAATTATACAACGTATGGTATATCAAAGATACAGTGTACATTCTATACATATATTTTATTATATCACATACAAATACACATACTTGCATGTCCAAAGGATGTTAAGAGATTGACTTCAGTAAATTGTGTATTGACAGAGGGAGTGAACTCTTCACATCCCTGCCCAGTGTGTTCGATGCAAAATGTAGTTCTGCACCTATTGCAGCTATTCACAATCCTCTTTCGGAATAGATAAATTGCTTATTTTCTTTTCTTGAGCTTCTATTTTCATTCATATTGATTAAATAAATAAAAGACTTATGATTTAAACGCTGCATGCTTAGCCTCTTGAACACTGAACGTGCAGCCATTCAGCCACCGGCAAGTATATTGAAACGAGTGTGGAATATAGACCAAGCGAAATGACGAGCCAACAAGAGATAATTCAAGCCTTTAAATTTATTTACAGTTGATCTAAGTCATTATTATTCTTTAATTAACATTGCTACAGACTATACGATTGTTTTTATCCTCCATCTCTCTCTTTCCCCTTTACGTTGGTTGGTTTGTATGTAAATTTTACCATCATTCATTGGTCCCGAGACATCGTCGCATGACACAGGCGAAAATCCGCTACGCTAGCTTATTCACGGATTTTCACCCGTAGCTTGCGACCATGGTCTTGAGAGAGAGAGAGAGAGAGAGAGAGAGAGAGAGAGAGAGAGAGAGAGAGAGAGAGACCTTATGTTGAATGACGAATAAATAAGAATAATATAACTGGAATTTAAAATGCATCTATACACAGGATAAAATACTCCCACATATATATGTATACGTTTTTGGATTTTTTTTTCTGTGCAGATGAGCTAAAATGTATGAAGTGTGAATACGTTTGGTCTAAGGGAAATTACTCGTTGTTTACTGTGCAATGAACTCGTGTAGAGTTAGCTGCTATATATGCAATATATATTGTGGTATAACTGTAAAAGAAGAAGCAAGGTGAATACCTTTAATTTGACACCAGCAAAGGGGTGGGGACACCGAACGCGGTTTTAATTATTACCGATATAATTTTTGACACGAGGACTGATATCTATGCAAAGTAAGTTATTCTAGACACTTTATCCTTGTAAAGGAATATGATCATATATTGAATGTTTTCTAGATTTCTTTTGGAGAATTATGCATCAAATTTGTCCGGCTTTATTGCTTGGCGATACTTTTCCTACTACGTCAACTCCCATACCAACACAAACAAGAAGAAGAAGGAATACCATCTCGTCTGAATGTCCGTCCAATGAAGACTTAAACGAAATGATAAATCAACAGCGATCCCCACACAGAGTGAGGGGAACATCCCTGCCAAGATCCATAACTCCAGGGACAACGGCAACAAAAAATTACTCTAGACCAGTATAGATCTAAAAAACTTCAGCAACAAAGCCAAACAGAAAGTACAGAGTCAAGCATAAATGATACTCAATAAACAATATAAATATAATACAACAATAATGTAGAATAAATATTACATTGTTCCAAGATACCATGGAGACCATAAAACTCCGAGTGGTGTCTTTGAATACAAATGGAACCAAACATAAAATAAAAGATATACAGGACCCATCCAAAAACTATGATGTAATATTAATACAAGAAACACATACTTTAGATAAAAATATAATTCAACAGATGGAGGAAACGTTAAATGCAGTAGTTATAGCTAGCAATAATATTAATGAACCAAAATCAGGTGTATCAATAATATTAAAAAATGTCAATCTAAAATTGTCATGGGACATCATACCAGTTAATTAGATTTTTAAAGGCCGACTAATACATATAAAAATCAATGGACGGCACATAATAAATGTGTATGTGCCGTCCGGTTTTAACAAAAAGAAAATATAATTCTTAAAAAAATCTCACAGAATACGTACAACAGTACTCTATGGAAAACTTCATCATATGAAGGGATTACAACTGGGGGATAAAGATATAGATTTAATCAAAGGATTCAATCATGATGATAAGACACTAGAAGATCCAATTAAAAACTTTATAGATAGGAATAAAATAATTGATATATATAGAAAAATGCATAAGGATAAGACAGTATATTCATATAGATATGGGAACAATGAGGGGAGTAGACTTGATAAATATTACGTATCAGAAATAGGAACAAAATGGGTACAATCATGTACAATTCACGAAACAAATATATTTGATCACAGCGCAGTGAGTATATCTATACATATGGAGAATAGAAGGAAATGGGGACAGGGTTTCTGGAAAATAAACAACTCACATTTAGAGGACGAAGAATATTAAGAAACAATAAAAACAATGTTGTAAAAATTGTATAATGAAAGAGAGCACAGATATTTTAGGAGAGTGGGAAAAATTAAAAAAGGAAATAAGAAAAACAATCAAGGTATACTGTAATACGAAACAAAAACAACGATAGGGGATGAAAAAGAAATGTAGTATGCAGCAAGGAGACAACAGAAGAGGAAATAAAATAAAGCCAGAGAACGATACAATAAATTACAAGAATACAAATTAAAAGGAACACAAGTTAGAGAATGGAAAATTTACATACATGTATATTAAAGCGCGAGGAATATATAGAAGAGAAGAACTAATTGGGGGAAATAAACAAAATATGTCAATCTTATAGAAAATAATATAACATATACCAAGTGTGAGGACATAATGAGAGAAATTCATGATTTGTATAGAGATTTATACACCAGTCAAAATATTCCACAGGAACAAATAGATTGATACTGCGAGAATATAAACTTTACACAAATCTCGGAAGAATCCAAAACAAACAAAATACAACAATCCATAATGCAGCTAAATAAAGGGAAGTCGCCTGGATCAGACGGCCTATCCTCAGACTTCTATAACAAAATTCAATATCATATATCATATCATTCCAATATTAGAATTTGTATATAACAATATTTGTAAAAATATCGAAATGACCATACCAATGAAAAAAGGGATAATTACAGTTATCTATAAAGGGAAAGGAGAAATAGAAAACCTAAAGAACTGGAGACCAATCTCACTCCTAAATACAGATTATAAAATATTAAGTCAGATTTTAGCAAACAAATTAAAAACATGCATGGGCAAACTAATAAATATTAACCAAAATTGCAGGGAGGGGGGGGGGAGAAACATTACAAATAATACCCTAACTATGACAACAGCAACAAAATATATAAAATATACGGTGAGAAAGGAGTAATGATATTATACTATCAAGAGAAAGTTTTTGATCGTATAGAACATAGTTACATAGATGAGATTTTAAAGAGATATGGATTTGGAATAAATTTCTGTAGGTGGATTAAAATATTGTATAAAAATATAACCTACATAGTTCAAATAAATGGTGCAAAAAACAAACGTTTTAACATAGAAAGGTCTATACAACAGGAATGCTCCCTGTTCATGTTATTATATGTATTAGCCATAGAAGTATTATGTACAAAAATAAATAGTAATATAAACATACAAGGAATTACAATACCAAATATAGAACAGGAATTAAAAAGGATACAACATGCGGATGATTGCACTAATTTTATAAAAGATGGCTTTTTATGTAAACATCTAAACAAGGAATTTGAAAACTTCGGAAAGGAATCAAGGTCAAAAGTTAATCATCCCAAGACAGAGATACTATTAATAGGGAATTGGCGAGGAAATCACCCGGGACTCCCACCATAATTTATAAAAGAACAGGTTAAAGCATTGAGAATTGTATATAGAAAAGATTCAGTCGAGATAACTTATAAAAAGCTTATAGATAAAGTGAAAACCCAAATAGAAATATGGTTATATTCGCCTTTAAATATAATGGAAAAGGTTCAAGTTGCCCAAACGTGTACAGATATATATATATATATATATATATATATATATATATATATATATATATATATATATATATATATATATATATATATATATATATATATATACACACACAGCTTTGGTACTTAACAACTGTGATAGATATTAGTGATAAATTGTTGGATATTATAGATAAACAAATAGTATATTTCATATGGGAAAGAAGACAGCACTACCTACCAAGAGAATATTTACACAAAGTAAAGAGAGAGGGAGGACTTTACGATACAAAAAGGTATCAGATGTTAAAAACAGATTCAGAAACCTGACAAGTAAAAAAAGGTATATATGAACAGCATTATATATATATATATATTTTTTTTTTCTTTGAATACACTTTGAGTAAAATCCAGGAAATATATAGAAAGAACAAATTAACAAAATTAAAAGAACACTAAGAAAAATGGGGTATATAAGAAATATAATTTTTAAATATAGAGCTAAACAACAAATATGGGCAGAAAAGACGGATGATAATATATATATATAATTATTAACCAGGAAATTAATAACAAAGTGCGTTTTCATGTAGAATTTGAAAACCCAGATGTACAGTGGGCAATAGTCTGGAAATAATGGACTGCAATAAAAAGAACTGCAGCACAAAGTCAACTATATAAATACTTACACGACGTTTGACTAATTGGAAGAACTGATTATAAGAGACACATGATAAGATGAATACAAGTATGTCCGTTGTGTCATAAAAATATATATTCTAAAAAGCATGTAATACTGTATTGCACAGAAACGGAAATAGAAAGAAATAGTATTAAGAAGAAAATACAAGACAAATATGGCAATTTTCAAGATAAAAATATTGTATAAATAAATAATATAAATAATGGAAAGTTATATGGAGAAATTACGAATTATATAACAAATGTAATTAGAATGTGTTGTACTATAACAAAGGCAGAGTAGTTATTTACTAACTATACGGAACAAGAATGACACGGGAGGTCCAGAAGAAGAATTGAAAGAAAGAAAAGGAAAAGATGGACATATGCTCAAACAAGTATAGAGAGAAGATTTGTGGAAAAACCAAAAAACTTTAGACAAAAAAGAAAGCAATACGCCAAAATGAACTGAACAATACACAATTTAAAAGGTGTTGATTTCTTAAAGGAGCGAAGTACAGCCACTGTAGGGAGAGGATTCAGTAGGCCTTCCCACTAGGGGGTAGGTTCGCGGATATGGGCGACCTGGACCCAACTTTTTCACGTGTTGAAAATGCCAACCTCACCAAAACCGACTCTACCTAATAATTGCACACACACTGAGAATGTAAAGATATAGTCCATTATGGGAATTTTTCACTTCTCCAATAAATATCTTAATGATGGGATGGAGGAGCCCCCCAACATCCCAAGAATCAGAAAGATACAGGCTCACAAAAGGGAATAAGCAACAAACAAATCAAATATGAAAAGACTGTATATGTTTGAGCAAATGTCTAAATTAAAAGACTAATACAAATACTAAAACAAACATTAAAAAGGGGAAGTATTATAATAAAAAATCTAACATAGATGTAACAAACACATAGGTACATAGAGTAGTACAGACGGGTACCGGGAACCATGCAACCTGGGAAGTATGAGGTGTAGATAACGCAGGGCTATGCGACGTGGCTAACTCGAGGTAAACAGGCCTGCATAGTAGCCACACAAAACTGGGGAGTATGGAACGTGGACAAGCAATACAGACATACAAGGGGGAAAACAATAAGAATAAAAACATTACTACATTACTAACAAATATTTCCCTAATATATATATATATATATATATATATATATATATATATATATATATATATATATATATATATATAATATATATATACACACACACACACACACACACACACACGCGCGCGAACAGAACACCAGTACAACTTTATGCAATATCTTAAAGTGTTCAATTACTTCAGCGCAAATAAATTTTTCAATCAGATGTTAAAAACTTCAATATAGAAGTCTCTAATCGATTGGGACTCAAAACAGATACTTCTATTCTTTTTTTTGCGAATCTTAATTTTTGTTGAAATATTACTCTACTTTTCTTGGTTTTGGACATTTTATGTATTTGTGGGGTTTTTTAAGGAGGAAAAGACTCGTAGGAGATAGAAGATGATAAGCTAATAATTCAAATAACACAAAATGGAATGGCACTGTCTTCTGAGGGGGAGAGACTGGACAGGGCACTGTCCGGTTTTCTCTTGCGGCCTGAGAAAAGAAGGACGGAGCCACCCCATTTTAAAAACGCATATCATGCAATCATATACAACAACAAAAACCACCATTGTTTTCCAAGTTTTTATTTTTATATTTGCTACTATTAATCTATCAAGTCCTCCTCACTTTGTACTCCTATTAATAGAATCCAAAAAGAATTCTAAACAAAAATATAAGAACTTCGGAATTACAGAAAAATATATATGAAAGTAGAACCAAACCAATACTCCAACCTTGAGAGATTGTTCTATCAATGAGGTATATGGTAAGTTGCTTTTTTTGTAAAAAATAATAATAACCCACATAAGATTCGATCTATTATTGCCGTCCAAACAAAAACACAAAATAACAGCATCTCACAACATAATATAGCGTTTATACATATAGCACACATTGGACAAAAAGAATCCCTGGCAAAGAACACACAAATGGGGATAATATGGCATCGACACCAGCCACATTGTGTAATGCCTGAGGAGGGAAGTACATGCCATCATAATAATTTCCTTTTAGGCCAAGAGGCAGAACGAATGGGAACCTGGAAACAGGAACCTAAACAAGTATGCCCCATTAAACTTAATATCAAGAACCCTACTCAAAAACAATAATATATAAATATATTATTTTATTTAAATTCTATTTGATTTTTTCAAAAACCTACAGCAACAGTCCTTTAGGGGACACAAACAGATATAAAAAGAAACCTTTATACTTTTGGAACAAATGGGGGTCACCCTAAAGGCCTCTGAGCTTATCATAGCTAGAGGTCAAAAGGGTGTCCACAAATAAAGAGACACTTTCAGAACTTCATTTCCCATATATTCATTAAAATAAAATAGATTATGTAAACATTCGTTATGCCTACCTGACTAATTTAAAATTATGTACTAGTAAATGTGCAAAAAGCAATTGCGTGTCAGAAGAACTTAACAATAAAGAAGTTGGCTATTAATATGATTAAGAGAAAACCATATTAGGGATCAGTTTGCTTCTTGTCCGCGGGATAGGATTAGTTCAGTTAGATAATATTCAAAAATTAAATTTCTTTACTACGGAAAACTGCTTAATTTCACTTTTTTAATATAAAAGTAACTCTGTGTTTTCCCTGGCTATTTTATTGCAAATTTATTAAACAAAAGCGCAATCCTGAAGAACACAAAAACAGAAATAATAAAACGTACTTTAAAACAGATATTTGATTAATAAATTGGTATGATTGAATAAATCTCATTTTTTTTAATTGTTTACTTGTTTGGTGTTTGACGGCATGTCAGCAGATGAAAAGTTATGTCGTGTCGAGCCAATATTGGAGTACAGTGCCTTGCATAGGGAGGGACACACCACAGTGGTCTGGGCAGAAACTAAACCTATATTTCTCTAGTCTCAAGTGCGGCACGCTAACAACCGAATCATTAAGGCTCCTGTTTTTGCTTTTGTAAAGAAAGGAAGTGTTGTGTTGCGTGCGCGCGCACACACACATCACGAGATGTATACATTTGTTATAAAAAGGTAACACAGCTTGCCGTCTTCTTTCTTAGAGAAACATTATATATATCGTTGTATATCAATGATGCAGCCTACATACTACAAATGCACTTGATATATACAACATATGCATACGTCTATTGATAGATTCCAAGGGAGTTAAAGCTGATTACCATCAATAGCTCATTGCGTATGATATAAACTCTTTGCAAGCCGTAAGTAGTTATGATGGTGTGTACGGGAGAACGGGAGAAGGGGGTGGGGGGGGGGGGAGGGGGGGGCAATATAGACTCAGTAAAGATGGTATGGCCTCAAAGGAAAAATCCGCTCTCCTGCCATCTTGGATTCGGCCACTATGGACTCCAAAAGGAATTTAATGCTAAAAACATCCAGGTTTAACTAAATAAAATATGCAATATTTTATTAAAATGGTTAATACTAAAGGTAATACTAAAATTACGAAAATGACGCCGAATTTGGTGGAGACTGAAAAAATGAATCACGAATATTTTATTAAAATATCCGAGACTAAAGTAATACTAAAATTACAAAACTAACACGAAATTTAGCGGAGACTAAATAAATCCTGAAAATAATTAAACAATTAAAAAATAGAAAAAGCAAATTAAAAACGTTAGCAAGATATAATAACAAAATGCATTGAAAATATTGCAAAAAATCCACCAAAATAAAAAAAAGAAATTAATTGATATTACACATTTAAAAATATTTAAAACAAATAAGTTTAAAATAATATCAAAATCAAATGCTGATATTTTGTAATTATTTCTTTTAAAGTTAAGAAATTGCACATTTCACACGAAAATGTTTACCTTTTACAAAAAGTTTATTTTAGGAAAGAAAATGTAGATTTTCACCAAGAAACAAAAACAAAGCAAAAATCCAAACTGTTTTAGATTTGTCTATAAATATCACTGTAAAAGTAATCGATAGGAAGATAAATTGTTTTCTAGCTCCCCTTTATTCTTATGTATCATATGACTACGATATCTGACCAAAAAGTTGTCTATTGTTATAAGCTATAGGCGAAGAACAGACTTTAAATAAAACAGGTAGTAAGTAGATTTGAGACAAAAACATATTTAAAAAAGACAGACATGTTATACCACAAAAATAGAATTAGAATTATAAACAAACACACATTATGTAAACAAAACGTGTATAAAGAACATGTACATTTATATATTACAGAATTACTTGATACAATTAATAAATCTGAAATTATTGTTCTAAGTTTAAAAATGCAATTGAAAAATTTGTAAAGGATTATATCAACAATGTATTAAAAGTAGCATTATTTGATGCTGGATTTAATAAAAATGTTAAACATTGTATCAAAATTATTGTAAAGATTTGCATATTACAAATACCGAAAAACATCTTATTAAAGAATTATTGTTAATACTCCTGATTCTCTTATTCAATCTTGTATCCTTTTATAGAAAGCTAAAGAGAGAGCATGCTACAGATGCCGTCAAATTTTTAATCGTCGTAAGAAAGATCATGTTACTACTCCAGCAAAGGTTCCGTATACACCTAGCGAAACTACTGGCGCTGTTGCCACTATCATTCAACCGGTACCCTCTGTATCAGAGAATGTATTGGATTTGGATTTGGCTTTCTGCGAGTTTTTGTCATCGCAGGAATTTAGACAACACCACCTACATAACTATCATTGCTAGAATACGACATTTTAACAAAGATGTACAGTAGAATGAAGAATCAGAGACATTTATACAAAGACAAAAAGAACAAGGAAATAATTTTTTACAACAACGAAAAGAGGAAAAGAAGCGAGAGATAAAACAGTGGAAATTAACGCTAAACATGGCGAACCTACTGCAAGAGGACGACTTGGTAAACCGTGAGCCGATTACATGAAATCTTTGCTGAAACCATTAATAGCCTTGTACAAAAAGCTTTTGATCAAAACTGAGAGAAAGAGATGTGCCTTGCAGAAAAAAGTCCAAACCATCGATGACAACAAAAGCGGTGGGACACACACAAAGAAAAGAATTAAGAGCGCGCACGTCGATGTATGTATGTACAAATGTATAAAAGGCAGAAAATAGTCTCATACCACATGTATGTTTGTATGTAAAGATGTGTGATTGTTTGTTAACAAGTATGTTTGTTTATTTGTAAGGATGTGTTTGTTTGTTTGTTTCTTAACAAGAATGTATGTTTGTTTGTTTGTTATTAAGGATGTGTTTATTTTTCCATAAGTAGGTGTGAGTGACCCTCCTCTGTTTTGTTTGCAAGGGTGTGTTTGATTGTTAGTATGTGTGTTAGTAACCATCACATAACTTCCCTTTTCATTATCCGTTTTGTTTGCATGTGTGGGTGTTACGTGGTAAATAGGTGTGTTAGTGACCATTACCTATCCCCTACCGTCCCTAATCCATTTTGTTTATAAGGGTGATGGTTGGATTGTAATTATGTATGTTTATTGACCACCACATAACTCCCCTTTCCCACCGACGTTTATTTGTAAGGTGGATATTTGATGTTAAAGGTGGGTGTTGGATTGTAATTATATGCGTTAGTGATCGTAACATAACTCTCCTTTCCTTCACCCGTTTGTTTGCATATGTGGGTGTTTATCTTAAAAAACGTCGGTAGGAATAGCTATTAGACCTCATAACTCTCCATCTACTTTACACCCAAGTTGCACATGAGCTTCCATGTATGCGTGATTGTTGGTCAGTAAGGGTGAGAATTGATCAGTAAGGATATGTATTGGTCAATAAAACTGTGTTGGACAGTCACAGTAAGGATGTGTGTTGGTCATTAAGGGTTGTCGTTGTTTGTTTGTTTGTGTATTGTTTTTTCCCCCCAAAGTTTAATTGTTCCCTTTCCACACTCTACATGCAATATCTATCTTGTATGATTGCCACATACTTTCTTAAATCATGACTATTCTATATTTTTCTTTCATAAATGCGCACATACACACGCACATACAATTTCTTCTTGTCTGTTTTGTTTTTGTTTTGATTTGCTTCTCTCTCTCTCCATCTTCTCTCTCTCTCTCTCTCACTGTATAGAGATCCGACGTAAGATGGTAATATCGTTCAGTTACACTTAAACTCTCACTCTGTGACAATAGAAGAACAACAAATGATCACACTTCCGGTGAGAGATTTACGGAAATTGATGGTAAAATATACAACATCCAACAAGAATTATGTAGAGACTCAACACCGCTCATGATATAAAAGTAAAAGACACCAGTTATGTCGTTCAGAAAGAGCAATGGGCCCCTGAATGTCCACAACGTTCACAACGTCAAAACAAAAATAACCCATTGTCCCAAAGACAGAAAAACAGGTCCCGAGAAAAAAATGTTGTGTGTCACAAGCAAATACACAAGCAAACACATTGACCTTCAGAGTGTCTTCCACTCAAGCGGAAAATGAAAGAAGAGATACAAGTTGGAAAAGAAGAAATTTCAGAAGACGAAGAAACAGAAGAATGTATTATCTCTGAGATATTGAAATCAAGACACTAAAAAGAAAGAAAGAACAAATGAACTTTGTGAAACGACTAAAATTTCATCTGTTTCAAGAGAATATGTCAAACGTAAGTGAAATTCAAAATGTTAAAGTTTTCGGAATTTTTAATTTCTGCTAAATGTTGTGTCAATTTTGTAATTTTACTATTGCTTTTAGTCTCGGCCATTTTAATAAAATTTCCGGATTAGTTTTAGTCTCTACTCAATTCCATGTCAGTTTCAAAATTATAGTATAACTTTTAAGCTTTTCACTTCCGGTATTTACCTTCAATTATGATATACTTTCCGGTAGACGTGATAGGACATCACAATTAAATTTCACCCATCGCTAGGACATTCTGGAATATCTCTATTAACGCCAGCATATTAAACTATAAACATAGCTCCACAGACTTAACGTTAAGGCGGTCATTTTGAATTCAACATAGTCACATAGTTTCGCCATGATCAAGTATATGGACTTTGTCTGGGCCTAATATCATCATGTTAGTAATGATGTGTGTTGGATGGTCATTAAGTGTTTTGATCCCATATCTACACACAATATTAAACCTATAGACGTTGCTAACATTAAATTCCCCTTGAGGCCAGACCGACGTCTTTTCAAAATGGCGGTGTAATTTTAAATGTCCCAAAAGGCTATACTGATCCCCCAATGTTAAACGTATTGACGTTTTTAATATTATATTCCCCTTGGAGTCCATAATGGCCCAATCTAATATGGTCGGACAGTTAAACTTTCCCCGAGGTCATACAGTCATTGTTTGAGGCTATATTGCCCCCCACCATAACTACTGCCGTATCAAATAAGTACAACTAGACGTTGTTCGTCAGCCATTGCTAACCCTATTCAAAAGTTGTTCATCTGTACGAATTTACGCTTTTTGAAATTGAAAGTGGATTTAGTCACAAAAATAAGAACATTTAACTAGCAACGTTCTGGGACATTAACAGTGATTGTGCTGCCATCTGCATGGAACGAAGCAAGTTAAGTCAGGGATATTGCAGAAACAAAATGGATAAGAGGTAGTTAAAACTTTATAACAGTTCATTCATGTTATGACCATGCTTGTCTTGCTCTTCGTACTGACTATCAGAATCCCTTTATATTATTCTCATCAGTTTGTGGTACATGCTTGAGATTTCGACGGTTCTAGAAATCTGACCTAGTTAGGAATCTCATTTATTATTGTTTAGAGCACAACTCAAAGCGCTGATCTCAAGGACAATCGCAATGGGGGCAGCAATACTTGTTGACAATATTCCAATCCCCTTCACACCGATGCCAAGAGACATAGCCGCAAGTGTAATGTCAACACTATCCACCGCGCTTACTGCGTGCTTGTATTTTATGTGCTGAGTGCGCCGCTGCTCGCCCTCTGCCAGAAGGAGATTTCAGTCTCACAGATCTTTTTCAGGCGTAAATTGTGTGAGTCTTGGAATTTTGGTATAGCGACATGATAATTCCTCTATAAGCAGTGTCCTATGAACATTTAATTGACCTTAAGGGTTGAGTTTTTTTTCCATGCGGATACGCACCTTTAACCTGTCGCTGTGGCTTACTGGCAAGACGGAGGTGATATAAAAGAAGACGTCACTTTGCTTGATATCACTAAATCTGGAAATAACCCGGTCTTCAGCACGCTCATCAAGAGTCAGAAATAATATACCCTCTGTTCGCAGCTTCACTGACTGTCTGTTTTCCTGGCAGATTACTGTGATGCGGCAGAATGTCTCTCTTTCAAATATAACTGTTGTTTTCTGCCAGTCAGACGAGTGATAGTTGGTCCTACAAACTCCGAATGAAAGGTTATCGCCGATGGCGTTTCGCCAAATATCAAGTTGTCATTGTAGCGGCAATCGCACCCGTGAACACCTGAAGGCAGTGCATAGGATGCTTTGGGTAATCCCAGTGCTAGATATCCATCTGCGTTGCATCATCGTTTCACCCTAATCTGAACCGTCACGTTCACATTGAACTGCATTGACAGCATCTTTCAAAATCACAAGGTGAACAATCTTTTGTACCAAGACAGGAAATCCTTTGTTGAGCTCTTGTTTTGCCTTGGATTCATTTTCTACAAGGATAAATCCAATCCCATTCGTTCTCAGCACTCTATTCATGGGGACATAGAGTTCAAAACCTCTTTTAATCACGGTTGTCTCCTTCAGCAACATACCTTGAAGATCATTTTGGTGGTGCCCTCCATCCAGTGGGAGAGATAAATTTAAGCCTGAAAATATTTCATCTTTTGGGTCTTCTCGGTGCAAATGCAGATCTTCTCATTTTGGGCTGCTTGTTCATGAAGCCACTCCAATGATCCTTCTATCTATGCGGCAGCCATAACTTGACCCAATAGACCAAATTAGGAAAGTTCTGGACAATATCTGGACACATCGCAGCAAATGGACGGACCTCTCTTGGGTTATGGCTATCATTCTCCTGCAGGATCAACTACAGGAAATCACATTTTGCACAGATACCAGCATGACTGGCTTGGGTACCCATCTTCTGCCCTCCTTTCAGAAAATAAACAGGGTTTGTTCCCTTCAGAAGTGGTCCATGCACATCAACCTACTCAGGATGAAAGTCATAGCAAATGTCTTTCAAACATGGCAGACATATAATATGAAAAGAACATCCTGATTCTTTCCGACAACTGACTATTGTCAATTATCTCAGAAAGGAAGGGAGAACCAATCCCCCAGATCTCTGCCTTCTTGTTTGAGATTTTCTCAAGTGGTGTCATCATCAACAATTATGCATTCAAGTTCACCATGTCCAGACCGAATCGACAAATTACCACAGAATGGTCTATTCACCCTAGGTGTTCAGTCAAATCTGCACTCGCTGTGATCGACCTTTTTAGGAATATCTCCGAATTGTGTGTACTTTATGTCAATGTATATATGTGAACGAAAATGTACTCGGGTTTTGGTGCCGCGTACAGCGTTACCCGAGGGTGGTTTATTTTTCGGCTTTAGTTATTTCAAAATACTGAGTTCGATACATCCCATGCTGCATGTGCACATTGCCTGTAGTGAAAACTCCAATTGCCTCGAGTCCTCTGGCTGCGCAGATTCACCACAGCTATGGTACTTATAGAGCGCATTCTCTATGTATATTCACATTACAACGGGTCTTGTCAGGAAGCTAACAACTTTCCGGGAGCAATCTTCATCTGTAGAGGTATGTGAAATTTAAAATTGTATTCTTTATTGCTATCCGATTTATATGACAGAATTGTTGTATATAATAGATGTTTCAGAATTTATGCTAAATTTTACAGAGTCAAACCAAGGTCATATAACGCCATGCTATCAGAAGGACTATAGTCTGTTTCAAGTTAGCCACTTTTTATAACTGAACAGACAGATTGAATTCAATTATACGCTGCATGCACTGAATGATGAATAACGTTCGAGCTCTTGTGATCCAGTAAGATTATTCTTGTCGGATACAGCTTCATGTACGAACGGGGGTTATTATAGTAATAATTTCGTACAGTAGTTCTGATGAAATAATGTAATGTGTAACGAAGCCAATTCATGTGCGCGCATGCGTAACATATATCATTGCATTCGTAATTAACCGGTTATATGTACTACACGGCTCAATTATTATATTTTTAGCTGTTTTGGGGTTTGGTGATGGGGAGTCGTAGAACTCTGTGGGGCTCCTAATAACCTGTATGCTGCTGTCTGGTGACGTTGACTCGGAAGAGAGTACTGGTGTTATCGCAGTAAGGGACCAAAGCTTCGCGACCAGAGGGTCTGTGTTGAATGAGGAGGCTCTCGAAGGATTCTTCAACAGACTGGGAGGGGAGGGACATACGTGGTTGCTCTTTGAGTCCATACATTTATTATAATCCGGGTCTCCGGATCCCAGTAGCTTTTGGGCTAGATAAGCCCCTTCTTAACTTGAGTCCACTTGAATATTTCAGCACTTGCATTAAAATGCTCATGAAAGTCCTCTTGTGGTGTGGTGCAATCATAGGTTTGTGGTGTTATATGTGTTCTTTTTTTTGTTGCTTTTTTTGTTTTTTCTTTCCTGAGAAAATTCCAAGTTTCTTTGCAGAGATTGATTTCCTTCATTGGGTATTTATGCTGCCATTTGAGGTTCCATTGTAGAGTCCTGTGTTCACTATTTCAAATTTCCTGCTTCAGTTCCTGAATTACTCTATCATATCTTTAACATCGCACTCGCCGTTAACAACTTTATTTTTCCAAATGCGCAGACGGAACAAGGTTTGGTTCGAAATTTGTAAGGTTTAAAGGGATTAAAAAATCCTCAGCTAGATAGTAACTGTGCCCGGTAAATACTTTCGAAGACCGAAGGTGGTGTAAGATTCAAAATGAAACGGGTCAGGACTATACCATTGATGTGAAGCAAAATTACGTCTAGACACATAGTCGATTGATACTTTCTGGGGCAAGGTTCTCCACAGTAAATATCTTTAATTCATATATATATATATATATATATATATATATATATATATATATATATATATATATATATATATATATATATATATATATATATATATATATATATACAGTTTTGCAGTGCAACCTGTTCCACCATCAGAATATGTGTGTGTGTGTGTGTGTGTGTGTGTGCGTGTTGGTGTGTCTAACCCTTTGAAAACCATTCACCATTTTCGAATTAGTCGATTATATTGGACCATGAAAATCCAAAACTGCGTCACCATGATGTACACCAAAATAGGAACAAAAAGCAATTCAAATGTTCTTGTCATCCATTTTTTTATAAAACTTGAAAAGAACTACATATAGCGTTATTAAAGAACAAAATAAAATCGATCATCACCAATAAGCTACACTTTCTCCCCCCCCCCCCAATAAAAATAAAAATAAATAAATTATTTTTTTTTTAAAAACAAAAATAATCAATTTTTTCGGAGCTTTTATTTCATTTTACAACGCCACGCTTTTCATTGACATTATAATATGATCTACAGCAATTACAGGAGCAGCATCTGGGTCATCAACTATCAGCAGTGACATATAAGCCCAGCAGTGTGACTGAGTAAAAGCTCCAGTAACTATCTACATAAAAGTAAATAGATACGTTTCGGTTCTGCAGACTGAGAACAAATGCTTGGTGCTTCATGATACTGATAAAATAAATTGTTTCTATGCCAGTCAAGTATCTTGACTGGTTCAACACCTTGTACCAAGAAACTCTTAGGACGCTGTTTTATGATTCAGAATAGAGTATAGTATAAGACCGTAGAAAATTTATTATTTGCAGTAAACGATCATCATTAAAAACACGCTAAACATTACTTAAGACGAAATTAGTTTTATTATTAGATATACAATATTTAGTATTATTAAGTTTATTAAAACATCCGTGCAGTTTAACGCTTTACGTATACATATTCTCTATGGAAGCTTTCCAACTTGTCAATAGGGCATACATATTTCTTCCTAGTAAACTCTCTGCATTTCAAACAAATACAAACATATCGGCCGCTAAAATGGCCGATAACAAGATGCATTGTTGAAATGGACAGTTTTAAATAAAAGCCACCAAAAAAATAAAAAATTACAGACCATGTGCAATAAATCTTTGGCAGTCATCATCTGGTCCTTTTCAAAACATGTACGTAACATATATTAACCCATGGCATTACCCAATCATTCAAACTGCTGTTTATCCTCATAACATTTGAACCTTTAATAGTGAGAATGTCAAACACAGTTTGTTCTTGTCCGATTGCAAATAAGATGTTATTATACTAGCTTATTATTGGACATCTTCGTATACTTTTTGTTTCGTTAGAGCAAGTGCTTCATTTGTTTCAACTAGAACAGGATATCCTTTTAACCTAAGATTAGAAAAATACAGCTCAGCAGTCCCTAACGTGAATCTTGTCGCTGATAAAGTAGAATCACAGTAGGAAGTTTGCTTTGTATAATTTATACAATTGAATCTTTATTTCAGTGCAATTATTTCAATGCAACAAAGGTAAACTGTTGAACTCACTCCACTGCGATCTTGGAAAGTGCTGCACTCCTGGGGACAAAGTGGTCAAGGCGGCTGAAGTTACTGACACAAATGGATTATGTCTCTTTAGAGCCTCTTACCATATATTTGATAAATTTCCAAATAAAAGATGCGTTCATGTTTTATTACTAAGTAAAGTGACATTCTCTTACTGCTACCTTAAAGGTATTGCATTCGAACGTCTTCTTTCTTACTTCGAAAGACTTGTTGAATTTTATCAAAAAGACCATTTCTCTGTTGGCTTGCTTTATCTCTTACCTTGTAGCAATCTTTAAGTTTGCGAGCAATTATCCATAACAGTCCACCTAGCCTAAATATGTAGAGTATGGACTTGATTCCGTCTTGCGTGATATATTATCAGTTCAACATTTAGATTTATATTCAACTTTATGTCAAACTGTCTTAATCAGCTTTGATTGGATTTCATGTCCAGTATGTTCATATCAGTTTCTCAATGGGTTGTTCGAATGCAAGGATTGGCATCCTATTGACTGTTAATACTGAAAGCATGACTTTAATATCCAACCTGCACAACCTGCTTTCAATAATAGGGTGACAATGTTTATTAATTTTTTGATTTATTTATTTTTGTTATTATTTTGTTGGGGGATTCTTTGAGGTTAAACTTGTAGCTGCAAGCAGATGTGCTTCTATTGGTTTCATAGAAAAATACATATAAAAAAGTATCAGTATAGAAACACAAGATACGATGGTTGGTCTGAGAAGACACGAAAACAAACATTTTCCCCATTATTTTCTTAAATTTTGAAGTTCGCTGATGCGCATATGAGCAAAGTCAGTGAAAATGTATCAGTTGCCGAAAGAAAAAAAACCCCGCTAGACGGAATGTTTAACAAATTTTACAAACAGTAGGCTGTATCCTTGTATAAATAATTTTCGAATTTCTACAAATGATTAGAATTTGTAATTCATTATGGCTGCTCGTAAAAAATATATTCAACTACTATTTAATTTATAGCGCAAATATTTAAATATTGCTGGGTAAAAAGAAAAACTTTCATTCATACAGGACAACTCATATATTTCAGAATTCGAAGAAAAAGAACTCAGAAAAGCGCAACAATAGATACATCTAACGGAGTAATTACGTTGTCTAATAAAGGATATACGGAGAATGGAGAGTGTGAAATTAGTCACGATGGCATTGCAACGATCAATTTATCTTCATCAGCCTTAAAATATGTGTCAACGGACACTACATATGCAGCAGTAGATAAAGGAGATACAACTAAGGTGACAGAACAAAAATACACTTCAGCTTTTCGAAACTCCTCTAATGACAATAATGTTCAGTGCGCAGACTCAAACGAGAAAAGTGCATATGATACAACGGACCAAGAGGCAAATCATGCTGTAATAGAGGACGCGTATGACCATACTTTTAGCATTGATAATGGCAATTCATATAACAGAAAGTACCAGGAAATACAATCAGTCGACCTTACACGTTTTCAGGACAGAGACACTTTGAATTCCAATTATCCGGGCCATAGAGAATCATGTGACGAAACGTATGAAACGTCTAGCTGAAAAACTTGAAATTATCATAGTAAGTAGTAGATAATAGCATTAATGTCATAAAATGATCATCATTCGAGATATCTGGATACCGCAATGAGTGCTTCCGTAATAGTGATTTTAATTCACATTCTGTGATAAACATGGCCAAATGTTGCTTAAAAAAGCCTGCATAACTTGTATCGTTCACTCAACACCTACTTCAGGGTAAATACAGGAAATTATGGATGAGGCAAAGCAAAGATTATAGTTTCAAAATTGTATAGCTGTTTAATATCAGCAATTTTAAGTTATGACATTTGGACAAGTTCTCAGTTCAAAGAGATTTATATATTCTTTGGTTGATTAAGCGAACTTCCTTTCTGTTATAAGAAAAATCGTATCATAGAGCTGGATTACTGGACAGAGTACAGTCAACATCTCTCTGCCTAGTACAGTAAACATCTCTCTGCCAGGTACATGGGCTTTCTGGACAATCAAGTGACTTTCGTGTTTTACAAAATATGATACATTTTAATAATATTTCTCAAGGAAAGCAAGAGGAGAACATACTTGCATGCAATACTTTGAATAAGAAAGAGGGTATTTTTGTCTGGTTTGTGACAAGAGAGAGGTAAAGAGGTTTTGATACCCGATGGATTTTTCCTCGCTCCCATGTCTCTTTTGACATCAATCCTTCCATGATCAGTTTCAAAATTGCTGAATTTCCTGCTATTTTCATCAGGTATACATACAATGTCAGGTAATGCTAAAGAAATCCTTTCCCCTCTATAACCAAAGACAGAGGCCACAAAAACAACAGTCTACAATACAACATTTGGTTACAGCGTTCTGTGTCTCCAAACATAGATTGTCAAATTATGTTGCACGTAGGCCTTGAGTAATCAGCAATCTGCCCCGCGCATTACAGTTTGTCTGGCAGGGTTATAACAGAAGATTCAATATTGGGAAACCTAAGTTAGGAGAACGGGCATTCAGGTGCCATATTTTCTCTAAACGATGATGTGGAGTGATGGAAATACAGCTCGTTCAAGGCATCATCAATATAAAGATTTATGATAAATTTTGTTAAAATCATTCCTCAGCAGAGTTCTGCTATGGAAATCCAAGTTAGGAGAAGGGACCAATCAGGGGCCATAATTTCTGTAAATGACAGCGTGGAACACTGGCAATCAAACTCATTCAAGAACCCATTAATATACAGATATTTTCCAAATATGGTTGAAATCCAACCATTATTGGTAATGTAATGTAAAGCGATGGAAACTAAAGTCAGGAGGACGTACAATCAGTAGACATAACTCCTAAAATTATGTCGCGGAAGGCTCAAAACAGAACTCGTTCGAGGTCAGAAGTGTATACGTAGTGTCCTAGACCATTGAGAAATAAAAAAAAAAAAACGATCATTTTTTCCCACAAAAAAACGTATATCTTTAGTACCAGTATCTTGCCCGTTATCTGCTCCTAGTCGTAAATTTATCAATGTATTACTCATAATGCCTTGATCAATCTTAGTTGTCTTAACTGAAACAGCCACAAATAATTGTATGCCATGAAGATGTTATAGTCATTCAACTAGAAAAGAGCATCAATTCCGTAGCATATGGTGATGTCTTTCACAAGCATTCCACCCAACTTGTTTATTAAGACATTGTTATCGTCTTCCTTTACCTTCTTATCAAACAACACAAAGAAAGTACCATGTACAATCAAGATATTCGGGCTTTGCCTTTTGAACCGCCATCTGTAAAGCTTGCTCAATGATTGATTTTACTGAGGTATTTAACTCCTTTTCCTGCTTGCTAGGAGTTATGAATTTAACGTACTTTGACATCTTTAACATTTAGTATCCACATACAAGTCGGAGTCTATCAAAGAAACTTGGAAGCAAAATACACACTAACACCCATCACAAGTGCAGTGAATATGTACTCGTATTTTACTTGATCATTAGAAGATTGATAACAAAAAATATTAAGTTTAGGTTGTCTTGCTTTTACAAGTTAAGAACAAAAATTTTTTGTTGGTCTGGGTGATTGTTTAAAGGCCGAGTCACCAATTCTTTTTCTCTCAATCTTTAATTCAACTATTCAAGTGTGTTTGCTCTGTTTTCATTGAACTCTGCACCGTTTTCTCTGTAATTCTTCTGAATTTATATCAGGTCTAATTCCTTCTTCATCAGATCCATTAGATCCAAATAATTTCAAGAGATAATTGCTTCCCGTAAATTCTAGACCGTTAGCAAATTGCTCCTCCAATTACTCCTGCAGCACCCATTGTTCTACTTATGTGTAATAAAGATGGATACTGCTGCCAGTTTTAATTTTATATGCCGAATAACCGGTTACCTCTTTGTATTTCAATCCAATTACTAAAATATTGTTTTCTTGTAGATAGTATATAGGTTTTTCTTTTACACTGTACAGAATAGCTTCAGATTCTTTTTAACATCTAATGAGTAAGGAACACGTTGGTTTATTACCTATAATCCAATCTAAATAATAAAATATTAACATCCCTTGAAATCTTTAAAGGTTAAATATATAACGTTACAAAACTTGTGTATAGGATTCTGTTTTTTTATTTGAATGACATATTGCAGTGAAGTTTTGATTCAGCCAAACGTGATGGAGTATAGCCGAATCCATTAATAATAAATAATTTATGGTGGTAAATTTCAATTTTATAAGTCTCAACGTATACAACCCCTCTTATATCTATGATTGTAGTAGACTCTGTTGTTCGTATACAAAATGAAACTATATCACTTGAATCCACAATTAAGTCAATACCATCTGGGTACCTTTTATTATCACGAAAATCTGAAAGCAATATATACCCAGGTATTGGTTTTGTTTTTTCTCCTTAAACTCCATTACATTCTGATCGATATTCGTTGTTAACTCATCCGTTCAAACACCTAAGGCAATACTTTTTATGCCCATCTCCACTTTCAATTCAGTTTTGAATTCTCTGTGTTTTTGTTTGTTTCAGTTTTAAATACATCAGTTCTACCACTTAGTGAGAGTATCTTTTGATCTACTCCATTTTTGAATGCAGCTGTCACCGTTGTAAACTCTAGTTTGAGATCAGTTAATGTTTTTAGACGTTTGATCATTTTGTATATTTTGTCAATACTTATTTCGGATTTCATTGTTTTGAATCTCTCTGTAACTTTGATTGCAGAGTATAATAGTCTTCCACTTATTTAAAAACAATTCTTCATGTCACTCTCTTCAAAGCATATATTTCATTGTTTATTTGCAACTCTGTTAAATGTAGATATTGTTGAATATGAGGTATAACATCTGTCTTTCGATCACTGTTTGCATGTCTTGGATGGCAGTAGATGAAACACCGAATCTTGGCCTGAACAATTTCTGTGCATCAAAAATATTTTGTCAGTTCTCATTCATCTGTTTTTGTAGTTCTGAGATCTTGTTAGTTCTTTTAGTGCCACTTTGTTTAGTAGTTGAAACTTTATTGTCACCTTGCTCCTTCAAGTGCTAATTTCTTTCAAATTATTATCCTCCAATGTCTTATATATTTGATTAGCAGTTACTTTTTGTAACAAATTTCTATTAGCTGCATCAGATGTTTGTAGATGATCTTAATTCGGTTATGGTTGAGGTTTAGGTCAGTATTAATTGTTTTGACGTAGTGTAACATCTTTCTCCTCTGTTTTTCTTTCAAAGTTCAAATGAAAACAATAATTGCATAGCGTCTCTATAGGAGAATCACTACGGCCTCTTAATGATATTTCTGTCGTTCATCTGACATTTAAAAGATATGTTACAGGCATAGCGTGAAAATATAACTTTTTATTCTTCATCTTTGATGCTGATGTTCAATCTGTTAATTCTAGCACTCCCACCCCCCGTAATTACTTGTAATGACCATTAACACTATTTTTAAGCAAAATTAACGTTAACAATTCTAAGAGGTATAGATTCTAGTAAACACGAAAAATAGTCATTAGAGTTATATTTTATGTTATTGATTTCCTGGAGATAAATGTATTCTTTTTAAGTTTAAAAAATCCAGAAACAGTACCAGATTCAGTAAATACCTGTATAGATATCTGGCTTTTGAAGATGACATGTCCGTGGGACATAACTTGGAAATTGTTAAGATGTCCATCCTACCACCATGCATACATTTAAGGGGCAGGAGGAGATACATTTGCATGTGCATCTTGGGTCATGCCTCTAGGGTAGGAGACTTGTCCCTTGGTCATATCTTGACAACTATCAAGACATGAAGAGACAAACACGCATATGACATTTTTCAGCATTGGCCCCTCTGTTATGCCATTCCCCGAGTGCCATACCTTGGCAACTCTGGGATATGCAATGGCGTGCCACTAGCCTGACTCTAGTTTTCCATTCTAAATCAGATACCTTCAAGCACCTATTTGGAGAAGTACAATAAAGAATGAGAACAAATAACTTCTACCTCAGATGACCCCGAATCCATCCCAACTTTGTTTTATTATTTGTTCCTCGTATATACTTCCATTGCTACCAATGTTTTGACAAGCGGACTATTTCTATATAAGAACTTACAATCATTAAAGACGAAAACTAGAGATCTAGGGTTGAGTATTAAATCAGAATTGTATGTCTTTATTCTCAACAATTTCAGCAGTCTGGATAATATATCATATGCAGAGCCTCAGCCTATAAATGACTTTTTTTCTTTAAAAATCTGTATGATTATCTGACCAGAAAAGAAATCTGTGCAAGTAATTTCAATACATTGATAGTATTTTAAAAGAAGGCTTTGATGTAGAGAAGAGATCCCCATGTTAACACGCTATCATGATTAATGTCATTTGATAATAACCATACTCAGATGCGTGTCATATTCGGGACGTACTTAAAATAAGAAAGTGCCATTTTCACAAAATGTAATTTCGCACATATGTACGTTTCTTGCATTATGTACAAAGATTGTTTGATAAGGTTATATTTTGTAAATCATAAATGTCCATTTTTTTATTTCTACCGATTTTTATATTTGTACCGAGTTTGACTATAATTTTTCTATTTAAATCAAACATACAAAAACAGAACAACAGAACAGAATTTGTACTTCATGAATTGTATATAATTGTAGACCTGTCAAGTGTCACAATAGTAATGCCAAGTCGCTTTTGTGCTAGTTGCAAGCAACGTGACCATTGTTATTCCTGTTCTTTCCCTAATTATTTTAAAAGGGCCCACAACCTGCCAACTTCTGTTGTGTGAACGATGTTTAAGAGACACTAGACACCACTCTGACCATATCGATAGACTTTAAGATGTAATATGTCCAGATCCCAAATTATGAATATCAAATGAAATTGAGCATTCAAGATATTGATTATTGCCGCACAGTTTATCAATTCCTTGCCCTTTAATTAGAGCCTGGTGGTGTTAATGTTAATATATATTGTATAATCCATATATCGCTTTCTTAAAGACAATTTTCCTCGAATGTAGGACTAGCATGTCAAGTTTTCTTACACCTGAAGTCTGAAAAAGCAATATTGTATTAAATACAATTCCTTTGTTAATTTGAATAAGGTCATAATTCCCAACTATTTCATGCTAATCAGAAATATATGTACCTATATCTGAATAACAGCGCGTACACGAAAATAGATTCTTTATTCTTTGTGCTTGCAAAACTTGAAGCAAAAATGACATAACATGTTTTGATAGAATACTATATAATATCCTTATATTTTTCAAGACAAAGTCATATGGGCATTGTTCCAAAATTACTCTCTGTAGAGGAGCAGCGTATTTGAAACATAGCCTTTCATGAGTCCAATCTACAAATAATACAAGCCAAGGGCTCGTCACCAACATGAAATAATAGCACTATATTCGGTTCGTCAAGTTTTCTTTTATTATAAATTGTGTTAAGCTATATATAAAACAATGGACAGCATTTAAAAGACATTATTTTTAAAGTAGGATAAGGGTCTAGTTGAACAATCAGAAAAGTGATCTCTAAAATGGTCGGGGAGGGTAACATTCTTGCTAGATACAAATACTTCCAACTGGGTAAACTCTACTGCATAGGGTCATTGCAATACCACTGCTTCCTTATGTCTATACCTGCTTGGAAAGTATATACTCTATCTGAACTACGAAAAATACAAAAGTAACATGGCTTTACACAACTAGTTTCAACAACTCGCTCTCTTACCCTCTCACGGCTAGGTTGCCTAATAATATATCTATGTAGATCTGGTAAGTATTTTGAAATTAGTTCCAAGACAAATCTGTCAGCTGCGCACACTCCACCCTTAGCTTTTTGCGTTTTGCTTTTTGTATCTTTTAATACAGGTATGCGGCCCCTTTAGGTAACTTCTCTGAGCGATACTTCATATACGACAACTACGTTCCACATATGTAAACTAATAGTGTTAACGACTTGCCTCTAACATTTGAAAGTCATACTATAAAGATATATAAGTATCTCCCACCTCAAAATTCATATGATACAATTATATTATGAAGTATGGAGGTGCACTTCTGGATAAGCAAGTAAATACAGATATAGCGAACAGTACTCGATAGGAAAGTATGGTGGTATTAGTTGTTTGGGGGGCCTTTGCCTTATAAGGGTATTTACATATATACATATCACTAATTACGAGAGAGAGACAGAGACAGAGAGACAGAGCTTTGTGTTTCCTCCGTGTTATGAAGTGCACAATCAGTCATACAAATACATAAAGAATTAACAAAAGCTAACCAGTAATTTGAGAAAAGATAATATCAAATGTCAAACACAAAATACCCTTGTTATAGGACAACTTGAAGATGTAAAAAAATCGAGAGGATAAAAGTACACTAGCTGACATCAGTATGCTCAGAGCATAAATTTTAAGTAAATACAAGAGTATCAAAACACATTACATATCGGCATAGTGCACAGACAAATGTTTCTTATATACCTAGTCTACATGGTAGCACATTTGTGATATGCAGAAGATGTAAATACATAATCTGATCATTACTAATAAGAACTAGTTAATCACAGGTCATCATTCCCAGAAGAGTATTGACAAAATCAATATCGGACAGGAATATTTAAATACAGGTCAACATACAAACCAAAGGACTATATTGAATAAAGGCAGTTTATTGCCCCTTTGTTTTGTGAACAAATAAATATTGTTTAATTTCATAACTCCTTGTCTAATTGTGTTATTTAAGATAAAAATAAAAAACTCATGTACATTCATTATGTTTATAGCTCTCCAATTCATAGCCAAAAACGACCCTTGAAAATGGGCTGGTGTTGAAAATTGCAAAATAAACGCTGCGTTTAGCAACTTCATACTCCAAATTAGATACAAGCGCAGTCTTGCTCCAGGAAGACATTTCAGCAGACTGTGTATTTCTTATTAGCAAACTTGCTTTCAAAATATCATCGTGGAACAAAGTTGCGCTGATACAAAAAAAAAATAAAAATATTCATGAGTTTTACTGTCTACGTAGCGTTAGCATTTTGTTCCTCTTGCACTGTTGGTACCTCGATCTCCACTACGTGTAACAAAATAAAACTGCATTTTCTACCGCATTTTATTATATTCTACCTGTTGTTACGACTAGGGGTAATGTAACAAAAGAAAAGACTCAAACAAGCTTTCAAGATTTAAAATACAAATATTTAATTTCCTAAAATATATAAATATTTCAACAAACAATCAAAGTGAAAGAATTCAAATAACTTACAGTATAGAATATCCTTAAAAGTCCTAAATTGTTCTAAAGATCACTGATCCGGAAGTTAATCCAAATATTCCGAATGAAGTAGATTCCGAATGAAACCTTCACTGTACTGATGTGTTAATAAGAATCAGTTATATCCAAGTTTTATCAATTCCAAATAGTCCTTGTGAATATGGAATAACACAAGTTCTAGAAATGTTTCCGATAATTCCAAGGAGCTGTATAATAAATAAAGTTTAAGAAATAGTACTTTATCCAAAATGTACTATATGATGATATATATATCTGAAGGTTTTGATGTAGAATATCCGCACGCAAAATTAACCAATTTTGTTTATGACCTCTCAGGCTGTCAAACTATGCTAGGAATGCCAAATACAGCAATACCCCTATTATATAGCTTCTTACTGCGCAAAACAGAATAAGGAAAAACCAATTTAACTGTATTGCGACTTAAAAACAATTTAATCCTTCTAGAAAACTACCTTCTACGAACCAATCAGAAATTAGGTTATGCGTGACATCTTTAAAGTACTTTTACTCTAACATTTTTACAAGTCAATAAAGTATTGACTCTTAGAATCTAGGTCAGAAGTTCAACCCTCACGCGCTAATCACGTGATATACTACTGTTACAATCGACAATTCTTCCCACGACCCAACGTACTGAGTCACATTGAAATACCGTATATGTACTTTCTACAAGACGACAGCTGTTAGTCTATTATGCAGAGATCATAAACTTATACCATTATTTAAAAACGAAATAATACATAATTCCGTAACACTGTATTGTATTCCAAATATTCAGAATAAACAACAAAAACAATATTTTAAACAATCTCATTCATCTCTTTATTACATTATTTATCCTTTCTAAATTTAAACTTACCTTGCGCTTATAGGCGTTTTTTGTTTTAGATTCGCCAGAGGGGATTCGGAAAAAAATAAACAGAAACTTAGAGGCGTCTATATTAAGTAGCATTGTATTGTTTAACGTGCCTGAACATTGCGAATTTATCACACAAAGGATGCTATAATAAAGATGAATATAAGGAGGTATATTGTTGCTTACAAATAAAGTATAACAAAAGAATTTATTGTTTTATATTCAATTATATTTTGAGACAACCCATCGTGTGGCAGAAATTAAGCATACAGTAGAGCCTATTTCTGGTGCATTTCTTCACACATACACACATATCCTAAAATACAACTTGCTATACAGGTCAGTGCCAAAATACATTTAAGAAGATTTAATTCAGTCAATCTTTCTTATTGTTTTAACAGCATTAGCTTTTAAAAAAAAGATAGTGTTCTCGGTGGTTGTGATGGGTTTATACTGTACCGTACTTCCATGGAGTACACAAGAAAAGGATGTTTTAAAATGTACTATATCATATGAACTAAATCTGCCGCATAGCAAATGTGTATACGGTACTTCATTATCTCGAAAACTATACACAAAATTAAAAGATATAGGAAAAATATTACAACGGTCAGTTAAAACAGGGATTGTTGAACAGAAGTAGACGTCAAACTCTAGATTGACCATGTAATCCAATATAATTATTTAACTTATGGTACTTGCACAATTAGCAGAAAAAACCCAGGTTCGATTCACGGAAGGGAATATATGTGTTTTTTCTCTTTTTTTTACTAACCTTTTGAATGTGGCAAATATCTCCAAATGTACAGATTAAAACCTAAGTTTAAATAATTGCTGAATTTTCTTCAAGCAAATAAATATTTGGAAAAAAAACCACGTAGAGATTCACCATCTAAAATAATGCGAATTAATGTATGCGAGTACAAATTTTAAATTTGCTTGCAAATAATTATATTTTCACAGATGATGAGTAGTGAATATGAGGGGGGTAGTCTTATGTGGATTGGTGAATGAGTTCAGATCCTTTTCACCATTCGAAATTGCTGCCTGCCCAGCAACTTGACACCGTCTACTTTCACATAGTTCCAAAATGTTTTTTTTTTCTTTTTTTTTTTTTTGTTGTTGTCATTCTTAAAGGATTGTGTACGTTGTTTCAATAGTTATTTGACCGAAGTTCAGCAGGTTATGAAAGTGAATTTTCTGTTTTTTATTTTTTGGGGTGGGGATCCAAAAAGTTTGAAATTGCTTCCCCCTCCCCTGAAAACATTCATGCGGACACCCATGCAATTTTTCTGCGAACTTCCTTTTCACTATATTTGTATTTAATGCTCTGTGTATGCATAGACGAGAGGGAAAGTAATGATTTTGGGGAATTTGTGTTTCTTTTTAATATTATATTACACATGGCAGATGCATGCACAAAACTGTCCAAATTTAATAATACTGACACCTCTTTTACATAGTTCACAATTTTATTAAACGTAAAAGATATTTTCTTTCCTATAACATTTCCACTAACTATCTGCGAGGAAGAAATCAGATGCTAATTCAGTCAATGTTAACCAGGGTTGAATTTTTATTTTAAAAAAGAGTCTCAGAGGAAATCTCTCTCTCTCTCTCTCTCTCTCTCTCTCTCTCTATATATATATATATATATATATATATATATATATATATATATATATATATATATATATATATATATACAGTCAGAGAGAGAGACAGACAGAGAGAGAAATGTGTGTGCGCCTGTGTAAAACTGAATATATAACGTAAATTTTGGATGTGTTATTGAATGTTTCACTGTGCTATTATGTATCACCAAATAGAGAGAGAGAGAGAGAGAGAGAGAGTATGAATCTCACCTACATAATGAATAAAATGATGAGTATACATGCAAATTTTAAAGTACCACGCATATATTTGTCAGATGTGGATTTGAAGTTGTTGACAGGTAACAGCATGGAGTATGTGCATCTGTGTGTATTTTGTATGTGCATGTGTAATCATGAGAGAGAGATACATAATACATATCATTTATGATGTAAATATATATTTTTCTTCTGTATGTCACATCCCCTGGACATTTATTGCATTGTTTTATTATTATTATTTTTTTTTTTTTGCAGGTGTGGCCAAAGTTCAATTCAATATCAGTTACTGTCAATTGAGTAAATGTGGTAAGATCACACTTGACAAAGCAATATTTACAACAAAGAAAAACAATGAAATAAAAGTGAAACTGAACACAGAAGAAAAAATCAAAATGAGTAAATGCGGTGAGATCACATCTGACAAAGCGATATTTACAACAAGAAAAACAATAGAATAAAAGTGAAACTGAACACGGAAGAAAAAAATCAAAATGAGTAAATGCGGTGAGATCACACCTGACAAAGCGATATTTACAACAAGACAAACAATATAATAAAAGTGAAACTGAACACGGAAGAAGAAAAAATCAAAACATTAACTTGTGATGTATGGACTAAGTGGATGACTTGTGAAAGCAATTGTTATGATCAAATGTCTAGATTTTGAAGGCAATTATAGCAGTGACATGCTATTTGAATGAACAGTGGCCACTTATTTAGTTTACTGCGATTGTGTAATAAGACAGACAATCCAAGTTATGGAATGGATAATTTAAATCTTTAAACTTTACATTTTCTTTATGTTTTTGAAACTAATTTAAGCAACAAATACTAATGTGTAGTAACAATAAATATTACATCTGTTTTGGTATCAGATTCGTGTTCAGACAAAAATACTTTTTTGAAAGAGTTTTTGAAAAACTTTTCAATACTGGAGAGACCAGCCCAGCGATTTCTTTGAAACAAGCTAATGAATATTGGCATTCATTTTCAAGATTGAGGAGATAGAGCATACGATGAAAAAATTTTGTGAAAATATTTGTGCGTGCATGTGTGTGTGTGTGAGTACATTGCCACGAAATTAAGGAAGATATTATATACAGAACATCTTTAGTTTCCAGGAACAAGGGGACAAACACCAATATTTTCGGTGAACAAGAGAACTCAGAAGATTCTAGAAGGTCTCATTATCAGTCATATCCGCCAACAATAGTAAACAAAATTTCAAACAATATTTCAAACAAGTTTTTGATTTGATCAGTGACTGTCTTATTTTTGTAACGGATCTGAGAATAGTTTCATGTTGACTTGTAAGTTAAGTTTATTCGTCATGGGTTACTAGCGTTTATTTCGGTGATTTTTTTTACAAATTATAACTTTATTTTATGCAACTTTATACCAAAAAAATAATACAAATACATAATGCTATTTTAAATTTAGTGAGTAGTTTATGGAGAGTATCAATGAGAAATACATGGAAAAGATTTCAATTTTTCCTATCTTCTTTAATATTGTTTAACACACGGTTTCCATGGCAACCAGCATGAGAACACAAAACTTACGTCAGAAACAAAAACAAACTACCTCATACTTGTAATATATATCAAATGAAGAAAATTGGAGAGGGGGCACAAAACGGCCCTTATTCAATATAGTCCTTAAATGTCATCGAAGGGGCACAAAACGGCCCTTATTCAATATAGAACGGCCCTTATTCGTCCTTTATCAATAATACGGCACCAAAACCTATCATGGCCTTGTGTATGAAAACTACATGCAGATATTAAATGATGCATCTTCATCTACATTTCAAATCATGTTCATATGCTATACGGACTTTGTAGTTAACAAAACGTTTCCAATCATGTTTTTTGAGCGGGAATTGACCTTAAAGTATGAACGAGTCTTTAAACTCATTTAAATAAAAAATTTCCAGTAGCCTATAAATGTCACAAATAAAACCAGTTTGGTTTATTTTGACAATTGGGTTCTGATAGTTGAAAAGGCGGAGTAAAAATATTTGTTTTGCAAAATAGGCTGCAGGCAATCTACAAAAGTTGATCCAGGAAGAAAACAATTTATTCATATCAATGTAGGTTTCAATGGGTAAAGCACCCAGTTAACTCAGCTCCTTGTATATATTTAATGCTGTGGCTACACCAGGTTTCACAACCATGAAACGCTTGGGGCAATGCAATATTTTCATACAACATCTTTGTTGTGATTGGACTAGAACCATACCGATTAACTGCAATAGAGAACTTACAAGTTTAACTTTAGCCTCTTTTAGTTTGGTGTATGTTTTGTTTTATTTAGATGCATTAATGCCTAAATGTATACTTGATTCTGTTTCATGAACAGCCTCAGATCCCAAGAGTCAGTGCCTATGTCTTCTTTTGAAGTCAGATGAACTTCATTTAACAACAATAATACTACTCTCTTGTAGAATTGTGTCCGAATTCTCACTATATAGAATACTACAAACTTATCTTCAGTAAGTGATCCATGCCTAATTTTGAAAGACTCAGAAGAAGCATACTATCTGCCACATTATCAAGTGCACGGATTGTCTAGAAATACAAAGCCAACATGGCATGTTGTTAGAACATCAAGCAGCTCATTGATAAATACAATGAACACCAAGGGGATAATATTCCACCTTGGCGTGTCTCTTTCTATACCGGGAACCTGTTAGACGTTCTTTTTTGAAAGGATAACTCTGTTGTACATATTTGTGTATAGACTGACAATCACATTCCATATTCTGTGATTATTACGATCTGAAACAATTTAAAAAAGCTGTCATGCCGGACAGTGTCAAAAGCTTTCTCATCATCAAGAACAGCTGCGTACAATTTGCTTTGATTTTCATTAGTATAACCAGCTAGTTAGTGAAAACAAAGAGGGCATAATTCAACCAAGACCGTTCAGAAAGACACCCCCCCCCCCGCCACAAGAGAGTAAATTGAAAACTTATAAGATTCTAAATCAGTATGTAATCATTTAATAAAGACTTTTCAACAACCTTACAAATAACTGGAAGAAGCATTATCCATTATTATCCTATAACTGTTCAGATCTCTTTTATTTTTATTTCCTCCCAAAAAAACGTTCATTATCAGGGCTTCTGTTAATTTGTTGGGAAATTGTCCAAATGTCAACATTGAGTTGTAGTGGGTTATTAAACACTGACCGCATCGTAGTATCACCATACTTAAGGTGTATATAATTTATGCTGTCAAACCTTCTGACCTTTCGGACTGAACACCTGAAAGCACAGATGCAAGTTTTTGAACTGTGATGGGATCGAACTCTCTACTTACAGTTATTTCCATCCACATCTTCACTAACTTTCTCCTGAAAATCACACACACACACACACACACACACACACACACATATATATATATATATATATATATATATATATATATATATATATATATATATATATATATATATATATATATATATTGTTATGTATGATGTTTGTATAATATTGTGTGTGTTTTGGGAGGCTATAAATGTTTCTTCACTTTGATATTTGCTTGGATCTTTGTGTTTATTAGGAAGGACGTGTGTGGCTGGTGTCCTTGAATTGGGTTGTTTTGATCAATATGTTTTCTCAATTTGAAGGTCAAGGTTGATTTTTGTTTACAAGTAAAAATTCCATTAAGATGACACACATTCTAGAACATTCTGTCATGTGACCAATCTTTATATATGCCATGTTTGGTGGACATTTATTCAGTTTTGACATTACCATCAGTCTTGTAAAGAGCTATTACAGTTGTGAAAATTCATTCCAAATTCTAAGAGAGGAATTATTTTAAATATTCATTGGATTATAACAGTGCTCACAAACGTTTGGATTTTGGATTTTTAATTGATGATTTTGGAATTTAAGTGAACTTATTCAGAGATTTTGGAATACTTCATTTTGACATCAGCACATCAAGATTTCTAGTACATCAGAACTTTGGAGAATATTAACACATCATAACATTCAAGGACACAGCCGTGAATTCGGAACATTCTATATTTAATACTTGTGATTAGAACAATCATTCTTATTGGATTATTAGGATTTCAAAACACATTACTGTAAGTGACTTTTTGATTTTTCATTTTAATTATCTAGTAATACATTGCTTGTTGATTTTTACTTGATTTGTTGGTTTCACTTTCTTTCTGTTACATTTTTCTTAGACCATAGAGTCGTAACAATATATATATATATATATATATATATATATATATATATTCTATATTCGGTGAAGAATACCATGTCTCAAATATACTGCCCACTGATCTATAATATCTGTTGGAATTAGACAAATTCTATCATTACATTTCATTTTTAAGGGGTTTTCTACTTTTCTGTCGGTGTGAATCGAACGTTTTCCAGAATATGTTCTGATCAACATTAGCATACTTATTAATGTTTACCTTTTCTATCTTTTCGTAATCGAAAACCCATTTTCTGTGAATTCTTCGGAAAGCTGACTTGGCATTAATATAAACATCATACATAACACTGTCTTATGCCGGCACCGAAAATGCACATACCTACCTGTGTCGCGATCTTTGTTCAAAGTCGATTCATCGAACGATTAAGCCAGCAGAACATGCTTTTACAGAGTACATTTCCCCGAGGCTGAATTAGGAGATTTGTAAAATTAAAACATTTTTGGGGTTAGGAAAGATGGTCAGATCTGCTCGGATAATTTTTTGTCAGATGCTTTCGATTGTTTTTCATTCTACATGAATGAGGAGAAGGTTATGATTCAAGCTCCATGCACTACCGACAGTCTTTAATTAATTTTTGCTTTGATGGACCCTCCTATTTTACAGATATGTCCCACTTTAGCCGATGAAAAAAAGTTCTTCACATGTAGTGAATAAAAATATTCTGCCTTCAATGACCATTCCCCCCCCCCTCAACTTTAAATGGGTCAGTGGCTATTTAATTCCGGTCAGAAATAGTTCGTGCTATTTAAAATTCATTTGAAAACTTGCTGTCAGTTTATGTTAAAATATAAGGAACAAAATCGAGCATTTTTTCTTTAGAACATGATATTATTTACTCTTACCAATCGGTGTGCCCATCAGTAGTATAGGGGACGGTCTGGGTGCACATGGGACTGCCTGGGTACAAGGGGAAATGTAGAAATATATATTATGACAATAACATGATGAGACTCTCTGGATACAAAATAAAATTTTACAAATGTCCATATAAATAACATGATGGGACTGTCTGGGTACAAGGAGAAATGAAATGTTAAAATTGTCTATAAGAATAACATAATGGGACTGTCTGGGTACAAGGAGAAATGTAATGTTAAAATTGTCTAAAGGAATAACATGATGGGACTGTCTGGGTACAACGAGAAATGTAATGTTAAACTACATATACTAATGAATACGCCATTTGGACTGAAAAACACCTAATGATCTACTGAACAGCACATAGTCATATATTGGCAACTATCCAGTCATGTACTGACCTATACCCAGTCATCTACTGACCAATACTCAGTCGTCTACTTTCCAACAGCCAATCATCTTCTGACCAACACGACGTTTGAGTGACCAGCACCCACACTTACTAACCAACACGCCGTTTGAGTGACCAACTTCCACACTTAATAACCAACACGCTGTTTGAATGACCAACAATAGCACTTACTAACCAACACGCTGTTTAAGTGACCAATACCCACACTTACTAACCAATGAAAATGGTAGCAACATACACACACAATACACACAAACACATTGACATAGTATCACACACAAAGAAGGGGGATGAAATAGAAGTGAAACCGCTTATAAACAAAACTAAAATTCCCCTTACTACCCCTATCCCCCTGTAACTTCCCTACCCTCCCTTTATAAACAAAACTTCCACTCCCTACCACCCTTATAACCCATAGAATCATAGCAGTGAAGTGTAAGGTGAGAAAATAGAAGGAATATACACACTATACACACATATATACTTATATACTATTACTCACAAGAGAGTAGGAGTGCTCACACAGACACACACACACACACATACACTGCCACCCTTATAATCCCTACAACCCTAGCAATGAAGTGACAGGAGATAAAAGAGTGGAACTATTCACACACTATGCCCGCAAGCATACTTATAAAATATCATACATGGAGAAAAATGAGAGACAAGGGTAGGAGTGCCTACACATACACAGACATATTTATACACTATCACACATGGAGTGAAAGAAGAGAAAGTAGTATGAGTGCTTTCACTTATGCACAAGCATACTGACAGACTAGAACAAAAGACAGAAGGGTGAGGTATTGTTTTGAAAGACATTCAAAACATACAAACAGTTTAACAAATTTTGTAATTACTGTTTTTCGTTTTTGTCGTCTTAGATTTAATTTATTAACTAAAAGGCAAACCACTGGTGCTTGATAAACATTGGCAGAAAGTGTGTTGAAATGTGAATGCTCTATGAGGCAAATCTGGTTCTTCACTTTGTTACAAATTTATGGTTTGCTAAATTCAATTCATACGGGAGATGTCAAATTGTCATCGGTGATAGAGAGTCACAAACGATCTTGAGATTTGCCTGACAGTGTCGTTTCAACTCGAACAAACACAGACTCCAGTAAGTCCGTAATAAATGTAGCCGCGTTCTCTGCAGGGACTTGGGACTTAAACTCTTTGAATTTCAATATTTAAGTGTAAGAGGTAGTTCTAAACTTTCTGTCAGTCAATTTCTAAGTAGTTTGAGTGTGAAAACAATTCCTCAGGGGCTACGTACGATTTTTTTGAGGACCTTTCCTCTCACGGTTGTGGGATTTAGGTGGAGGAGGGTAGTATTGGATATGGATCGATCATTTCCTCTTCAAAATACGGTGGGGTGAACTTCTGCCAAAACATCTCTCATAGTATGAGGTGACACAGTACGTCGTCGTCGCTTTGTTTGAGGTTTCGCCTTGGAATGGTATGATCATTTCCTGACGGCAGACTAATCAGATTTGATTTGCATAGGATACCTCTCTCTCTCTTTCTCTCTCTCTCCCTCTCTCTCTCTATGTCTCTGTCTGTCTCCCTCTGTCTGTCTGTCTGTCTGTCTTGCTCTCTCTCTTTCTCTTTATATATATATATATATATATATATATATATATATATATATATATATATATATATATATAATAGTACCCCTACATAAGAGGATACACTCTTTCAAGGTCACAATCAACCTGTGAAGATGGAAGAGCCACAAGAGATCACACTTCTGGTCAGAGATTTACAGAGTCATTCCAAAATACACTTACAACAAGATTTCTGGAGAAACTCCAGAGTACAGAATGTCCACAGCGTCAAAGAAAAGGAACCTCAAAGAAAGACAGAAGAAACCAGGTCCTTAGACAAAAGTAAATACTCCTGTTGTCAAGAAAAAGGACATTTGTCTTCAGAATGTCCCAAGAAAGCAAAAAAGGAGAAAAAGGAGGAGATTTCAGAAGCAGAAGAAGACACAGAAGTAAAACCCATTTCAGCAAAACAATAATTAAAAAATTAAAGCAAAACAAGCAGGACAAACAGCAGAAGAACCCATTCCAGTCAAGAAATTCAAAAAGACAAGACAGTAAAAAAGAAGAAGAAAATGGACTTTTGCAATGTGTTTTGAAACTTCATTGTGACTCTTATTCAAGAGAATATACCCAAAACGTAAGTGTGTCTACATCTTGATTTGTTTTTCTAGTATTGACAAGATACCCAAACACACTTTTACAAACAAGATTATTATTTTATTCACAATCATAGATACTCAGTGTACGATGCACAGCTTCAATGTAATTCAGTTTTGCCGTTTTAAAACTCAGACAGAAAATGCCAAAACCAAACCTTAGCTCAACGCCAAATTCTAACCTAGTTTGACAATGTGGCAAACTAACTCTCGACTCTCTTTACCAACAACGCATTACCATAGGTAACATTTCACTCAGCTATGAAATCTAGAGCGACAGAAGCATTTGTAACAAAGTGAACCAAAGTGACATTGGATAGTAGGTCAGTAAGTGTATTAAATTTTGGGTTGCAAAACGAAAACCGTAAATGTTTAACAAAGTGAAGAACCAGACTTGCCTCATAGAACATTCACATTGCAACGCACATTCTGCCAATGTTTAGTTTATGAAAGCAAAAATGGCTAGCTGTCTAGTTAGCGAATTAAATCCAGGACGAAAATAAAACAACAACAAGTAGCATTACAAGAATTGTAATCTGTTTTTTTGTACATCTTTCAAAACTAAAACTTAACACACCCACTTGTGTCTTCTATGATAGTCTATCAGTAGATTTGTGTATGTGTGTAATCACTACTAAAAAATAGTTTATCTTCTTTCAATCTATGTATAATAGTATATAAGTATGTTTGTATGTAAAGTGTGGTTACATTCTTACTCTTTTTCTCCTCTCGCTTCACAGCTAGGTTTGTAGGGATTATAAGGGTGGTAGGGTATATGTGTGTGAGAGCACTCTTGTGAGTGATAGTATACAAGTATATGTTTGTGTGTAAATTATGTGTACATTCCTACCCTTTTCTCTCCTTACACTTCACTGCTAGGATTCTAGGGATTATAAGGGTGGTAGGGAATGGTAGTTTTGTCCATAAGGTGAGGGTATGGAAGTTATTTGAAAACCTCCCCCTGAACTACTGTGATTGGTTGGTAGCTTCAATGGACAAAAATGAAAGGAGATTCCGTGCTTTTTACTAAAGAAGGAGGATAGGAATTTGCGGTCCCACGAGCACTTGAAGTGTGAAGCTGTTGTCAACGAATACATTCTAGCATCTGTAAATCACATTTATAAATATGTTTACATTTATTTGTTATGCACACGTAGTTCTGATAGACTCTACGCTATATATGCTGTATTTTTCGGACAGAAGAAGAAATGAAATAAACAAGAAATGAACGACATTTATCGGTAACAATGAAATGTATTGATATTGACTCTCAGTCGGCGAAGATATATCGGGTGTCAAGCAAGAGTCTGGTTGAACGAGACTTTGGCAGGCACGGGGTTCCTCAATCTTGAATGACGAATGTCACTTCAAGCAAAGGAGAGAACTCTTGTTTTCATACTTGTCGTTACGTAAGCAAACGCATAATGACTGTATGTTTTAGGCTTTTTCTCTTTGAAGATTCCTCTGAAAGCGTCATCCATGTCATCTCCATTTTTCGTTTTTACTCTCTCACTCCATCGTATTTTCAGAAGACACCATACACTGTGACAATGTATTTGAATGCACCGGTGTATTTTTCATATGCTTGCGTGTCAATAACGTTTGCCTGACTGATCATCCACGTGACAACATAGACATTTCTGTATGGAAATCGTTTCCTAGCTTGCATGTGTAATGGGTAGGTAGAACGTTGAATTAACTATTCTTTCAATTCAGTGTATTTTATTTTCTTCAACTATCTTCTCACAATTGATTGATATTTGTGGAAGTAACTGTACTTTCAGGATCATGGCAAAGATATTATTTTTCGTCCATTTTAAACGGTATAGAAACATCCTGGGAACATGTTACGCTTGACAAATTATCTTAGGTGTTATCAACATGGCAGCTGGACATCCATCGACAGTTGGAACTGTTAATGGCCCGCAGTTTGCAACGTTTTCTTTAATCCTTTCAAACTTATGAATAATTTCTGATTTATGTGAAATTTTGCTATTTCTATGGCTGACGAAAAAAGACCCACTTCGTATACTCAGTCACTTTGTGCTGAATTTGTTCGAACTTGGTTTTCCATGAAATATATCTCTGTCTTTGCAGAATAGTTGTAGATTGACCTTGTAAAGTTTACGAGATCTTTGAATTGTACTCTAAATTTAGCCGAATACAAATTTGTATATTTACTAAAATCAAATACTCAATGTATTCATTCTTCATACCGTACTGTTTTACAAATCTTGCTATCAGGATAGATGATCCTCATCTTTATGTTAGCATCAATTAATGTGATATGTAAATCTTCATCTTTTCTAAAACATTGCAGGATATCACTATTGATACTTAAAATCATAAATCAACAGTTTTTCTTTTGCATGTTATTTTGTGACACAACTAGCTTTGACCCCACTTTTATTCCATCCAAACCTTTAAACAAATACACGTCATCTCTTGTTGCTTTTATGATAACGTTAAACTCATTAAATATTTCTATCACTTTTCTGAAAACTGTTGATTCCATCTTGTGATATAATTTATGTTCATAAAAGGAATATTTTAAAAAATGTGCGCTCTACTAAATCTTCAGTTACAACCTCTTCCTGTCTGTTGATGATTTAATACAGCATTTTATTTTTTTTAAAAATGTTTATAAAGCTTAAATTGCAAGCATTTATGCTGATCGTTGCCGATGTAAGCAAGAAATATCATCCAAAGTATTTTGATTAAAGCTGCTCAGGCCCCATGCGGGATCTTGCATGTAGAATAAGCCCAATGCACCCTCCAGCATGTCGCAAGAGCAGCTAATGGAGGCTAGAGTCACGATTCGCTGTTATCCAGCCTAAACTGGCAAGCCAATATCATTGGCCGGTAACTCGCAAATTTCATTCAAAACTTCGAATTCATTCTTACGGATCATACCTTGAATGTATGCCGATAGCTGCCATTTGGACCACTTTAGCTATCTGCGAAACAAGGATTGACCGAGAAGTTGCGAATGCTATTTATTCGCAACTTCTCGGTCAATCCTAGAGTCAATCGAGGTAGTCCGAATAGATTGCAGTTTCTTTATTTGCAGAGACATTTTCGGCCAACACAATGTATGATTTTTCTGCAAATTACTCCGACGACACACATGCGAGGTAAATTTGTGTCTCGCAGAAATAGCCGAGGTTGTCCGAATGTACTAAATCAGTGTCTCCAGATTGATTAGTCAATGAAGTCATTCGCACAAACATGGATGTCATTGCCATAACTCATTGTCTGGAACTTCCCCCTGAACTGCAATGATTGGTTGGTAGCTTCACATCGGCGCGGCGTATCATAGGAAAAAAGTACGGGCATTTCGTACTATAACTAAAGATGGAGGATGATAGTTATCTGGGGCGTCACGAGTACAGGAAGTGTGACGCAGTTGTCAGCGAAGAGCCACGGTGGCTCAGTGGTTAGCATGCCTGACTAGGGACAGAAAGGGTTATGATTTGAATCCTACCATCGGATCAGCTTGAGTCGGCTGCAATGGTGCGTCCTTGGGCAAGACACTTTACTTCTGTTGCCTCGGCACTAAACAACCCACTTGTGTTGCTGTGTCGTAAAACTACAAACACCACAGTGCTCAGCAAAGTCATCATCTTGATATTAATGTTTCTTTAGTATCTCATTCCACAGGACATTTTGTTTTTGTTGGGTTTTTTGCCCTTTTTGTATGCACACAGTTGGACGTACATGTAAAACGTATTTAATCATTTTTTTCTTTCACAAAAGTGCTAATATTATCGGTTATTAGTGAATCCTGAAATAAAAATATTGTAACAAACAGCGAAATGTACACATTTTTACTGCAGTAGTATCGTTTTCTGCTGTCTCTGTTTACGTTTCGTTCATCTGCTGACGACGGAAACCCCGTTTCTATTGTGGTAGTGCAACGTCATCATTTCTAACGTCTCACAAAAATAATGTTAGGGTACCAACCGAGTCAGAACATGCTCGGGCCTTTGCGCTTATGATAGGATTGGAAACCAGTCCTTTCTTGCATACGTGTTAATCATTCGAAGTACTTCGCAAACATTCTCCGTCAACAGTGGTGAAAATGACAGACACTGATGGACTACATATCAAACAATGCTGATTCACAATGTACGCCCGCTTTGACCACTTTTGTAAGTACATGTATCATACAATGTTCGATTGTTCAAATACCGGTAGTGTTTGAAATCCACATACGGTAGACACACATTGAAAACAAATGATACAGAAAGTGCAACTCGGTGTTTTTCTTCCCTCATTTGACCTTAAGGCAGCCTATTTATCGTGTCAGGTAAAGAATGGAATTGCTATATATCTGTCCTTTGTGAATAATCTGATACAGTGCCAATAAATAAGCGCCACCCATTACACACCTAGTGGTCCAGGAGTGTCGAATCAATAAACATTGACATTCACCCATGATGCTAGAACTTACACAATTATGACCAAATAAGTCAGAAAAATAGAATGCATATGGAAATTAATATATTTCACAATCAATTGCATGCTAAGGATCATAAGTCGTACAAGAAAAAATGTGAAACTCCCTACATTTTCTATTATAATAATCCGTTAAACGGATCTGTTCATCCAATGACTCGGTGGGGGATAGTGTTGGTCTTATTTGTTATCTGCGCCATCCTGGTGTTACCTCTGATATTAGCGCAATGGTTAGTATAACGAACTGTGTGCATCGTCAGTATATATAGGTTCCATTATATATACTCACGATATTTGTTTGGATTTATTATGCTAATATTTTTAACTTTTACCTACCTTTATTATTCAGGAATATTTAGTGAGAATTGAGAATGACTACTTATTACATAACTTAGAAAGTTCATTTGCTTATTCAGGAATACCTATGGTTGTAGTGTTTGCTGCTTCATTACTTACTGAAATCAGCCATCAAAACAAGAAAACTAACTAAATGCTGCATCGTAATGTATGCAATTTGGTTTTTCTAATTACAACAGTTAGCTAAATGTTTCTTATAGTAAACGCAGTATGCAACATGCATACATTCCCAGCTGAGTATTGAAATATGACATTAAATATGAAGGAAATTGACCATGTTATCTACATTGTTGAACGTTTACGTGCGTATGTATGCAGGTGCTGACACACGCTGAGTTGTCAACTTGTATGGCATATATATATATATATATATATATATATATATATATATATATATATATATATATATATATATATATATATATACATATAATGTATTTTTTGATTATTTTTCTAATATGATGTTGCATAAAACAAGGTTTTAATTTTTTTTTAAATAACTGAAATAAACCCTAGAAACCCATGATGACTAAATCTAACTTACAAAATCAAGTTGAAACTGTTTTAAGTTCGTTGTAAAAGTAAGACAGCCACTGATAACATCAAAAACTGCGTTTGAAACATTGTTTAATATTGTTCGCTGATATGATTGATTATAAAGCCTTTCTAGAGGTTTCTGAGATCCCTTATTCACCGAAAATATTGGTGTTTGTCCCCTCTTTCCTGGAAAAGAAAGATGTTCTTTTACAATATTTTCCTTATATTCATGGCAACACACACAGACACATACTCCCGCAAGCACGCACACACACACACACACACACACACACACATATATATATATATATATATATATATATATATATATATATATATATATATATATATATATATATATATATATATATATATATATATATATATAGCATAAGACCTAAGCCTTTGCACAATTTAAAACCGGGTTGAGTCATGTGGATTTATTTTGTCTTCCTTGTCCAAAACTTATCTATACATGTCTAGTTTTACAGCGGGTATCGTGAGAATACGTATTTATTGACTTCATAAGTCGCCTTTCCTCCTTGACGAAGTAATGTGATCTCGTACTGAAGATATATGCGCACCGCAAATCGTTTCTACCCTTATAAAGGTGCCCGCACAATAAGATATGAAAAGAAAGAAACACTAGCGTTGTCTTAAGTATTCTTTGTATATTTAATTTTGAATACATATGGTTACAATAATTTATAATGTTAGAAATTGTATCTAAAAAAACTTTATTTTGTGCAGCAGTAAAACAAATTTCACATATTAATCTATAAAATTAGAAGAGGAAATAGCACACGTAATATGGCTCAACCATGATTTAAATAATAGTTTTTGATATAGCGTTGAAATGAATTCTTTAGTTTGTACTTTTACTCAAAACTGCCAAAATAAAGGATTTTTATCGGAATAATATGACAATGATCAACAAAACGTAATTACATTTTGTAGCCGTTTGAACTGGTAATATTAGGGATTATTCTTGGATACTACCTTGCAAAAAGATTATTGGAAATATTTCATACTTAAATTCCTGGCCCCGTATTCTTGAAGCGTTTTAAATAAAACTCAAACTCAAGCTCAAAATCAGAAAACTTCGATGTATTATAACTTTGATTAAAATGAAGTTAGATTAGTAGAACTTTCAAGATCTACAGGATCTTCTAAACTTCGATTCCTCTATTAGCCTCCTAAATTTGGATTACAATGATTTCCGCCACGTATAATATCTGAGTTTGGAGTTTTTGAGCTTTTTCGTGAGTTTCTTGCTTAACAAGTTTTGAAAATACGGGGACTAGTCATTTTTCTTTCTCTTATCAGAAAAACAAGGAATTTTGATTGAGGTATAATGTTCAACATTACAGGGACTCTAGGTTGGATCAATAAAATAAAATGAAACAAGTACTAGTATCTCAATACATACGGTTTTATCAAGCCCATGTTGACATACTTGCCATGTGACAAAGTAATCTATACATTTTTTTTTTGAGAACCGAACTACGTAATCTATATCACTTGAGAGATAAATACCGTACATTAATACTCAATTTGTAATCTTCCAGCTGCGAGTAGTGTTGGTTTCCAGGAAGAAGGTTCACTTAAGGTCTGATCATATCTAAACAGGTGTAAACCTCCATTCTAATATGCAGAGTGCACAACATTACCGATATCCAACTCCACACCCATTTCATGGTATCGACGCTACTAAAAAATTCTTAATTGTGTTGATACGACTCTATGGTCTAAAAAAATTGTAACAGAAAGAAAGTGAAATCAACAAGCAATTTATTTCTAGACAATTAAAGTGACAATTCAAAAGACGCTTACAGTAATGTGAATTAAAATCCAAATAATCCAAATAATCCCAAGTGTCCTAATCACAAGTCCAAAATATGGAATGTTCCGATGAATGACTGTATCCTTGAAAGTGTTGATGCGCCAATAGTCTTTAATGTCCTGATATGCCAGTAGTCGTTAATGTGCTGATGTGTCAAAATGAAGTATTCCAGAATTTCTTTGAATAAGTTGACATAAATCCCAAAATCATCAATTAAAAATCCAAAATCGAGAGGTCTATGAGCACTTTTAAAATCGAATGAATATTTTAAATAATTCCTTTCTTTGAATTTGGAATGATTTTCACAACTGTAATGACTCGCTAAAGACTGATGTAAAGGTAGAAACTGAAAAACTGTCCACTAAACATGGTGTATATAAAAAAAGGTCACATGACAGAATGTTCTAGAATATTATGGTGTATGTGACTTTTGAAACATAACTCTAAAGGAAATTCTGGTTTTATATTCAAACAAAATCAAACCTGACCTCAAATGGAATAAACCAATTTTTTTACCAAAACTGTCCTTGAACTCAAATACTAAGCAAACAACCTAATTCAAGGACAATAGCTGAAGGGTCTTATCTTACAGTAATTATTTAATCCCCTTTATGAGTCGCCCATTAATGTCACGCTATTACAAGATCGGCCAAAATTTTGGCCTAAAAAAACCCCAAATCGACCAAAATTGTTGACCTACTAAATAGTTTTGTGACAAAATCTCCTCCGCTTACATTTATAGTGAATTTCCAGCGACGTTTTTCATGATTGCTTCGCGTTCTTCGGCTTTTGCGTGAGGAGTTAATTCGTTTTTTGCAACTACATTGATATCGATTAAATCATGTTCCTTTTGTGCGTCCGATCGAATCTGCTCTTTGTATGATGTGTACTTTTCGTATTCGTCGAGGATTAGTTTCAAATCATCCTCTGATATTGCACTGCCTTGAAGCGCCCTACATATGTCGTTCGCGATAGTGTTTAGTTTAGATTCTGCAAGAACTCAAATTTCATTATGCTTTTTAGCTTTTGGTTCAGACGCATGAAATAAGTTTGCCAACAAGTCCGGTCAAGCGGAGGCGTATTGCCATAATCTCAACAGCAGCAGTGATGGGTGCGGCAACAATGGTGAATAATATACCGACTCCCACAACTCCTTTGACAGTAGCCAGGCAATCAAACGTAACATCGACTTTATCCAGCACGTTAACCACGCGCTGATACTTTTTGCAGAGATGTCGCCCGTCCTCAATTTCGGCACGCAGCTTGTGTTCAATATCCCAGATTCTTTTTAGGCATGGTGGTTGTAGTGTTGGTGGTGGGAGTCAAGTTGGCACGCGGGCACGCACCTCTAACCGATCGCCGTGGCGTACTGGCAATACGGAGATGTGGTGAAAGAAAATGTCAGTTTCATTTATATCTTCCGATCCAGAAATGGGACGGTCATTACGAGCACGCTCGCCAACACACTCACAAAGAGCCACAATCAGCTTACCTTCTGTTCACAGGGCTTGTAGTAGTGTGTGTTTTTCTGATTGATTACTGTAATGCGACAAATTATATCTTTTTCGAAGATCACTGTTTTTTCGACCGGTGAGCCGAGTGATGGAGAGCGTTACATACACCAAAGGAAAGGTTATCGCAGTCGATGTTTTTCTCAGCTCAGCCTCGCCAAATACCACATTGTTACTGTAATAGCATTCGCAACCCCCACGCTCGGTATCAGTACTTTTGGGTTTTGTTTCTGTTGCAGCGAAAGCTCATTTGCCCCTAGCTGACCACGGATTGGCTCAGGGTGCTCTGGGGGTTCACGTGCTCAATGTCTATCTGCTTTGCATCGTCATTCCATTTTAATGCGAACCGGGGCGTGTCAAACCCATGTTGATGCAGATACGCTTCCACCAGGGGTTTGTATTTCTTGTCCATGTCAGGCGCTTGCTTTGCGATCCGCTACAATACTCCATCATCGACCGCTAATGCTGGATCATCCGCGGTTTCAGCTGACAACAATGATTTATAGTTCCCTTCTTGTTGCTTCCAAAAGGCTTGCTTATGTTTTCGCTTTACGCGGAGCTATTGTTTTAAGCTACGTGAGTTCTTATTACTTGCCACATTCTTATGAGAGCACGCCAAAATCGGTTAGAGTAGTTGAAACTCATGTTGGCTGTGCGTTGACGTTGATACCTTCACATTGAATTGTTTCTCGGGCAGCAAACTTAGGCGCAAAGCTAATTGTAAGGCTAATTGCAGCAGCAGCTTGTCCATGTCCGTGTATAGTAGGGCCACCTTTCCACCATAGCACGCCTTGATATGATGGTAGTAAAAGTCGTACATCAGGAGCTTGCTTGGGCGATATAAGCTCAGGTTGGCCTTTGTGGTGAAATGAAAAACAACAAGATCGCCGCTACACATGTTCCGGGTCGGTAATCGTTTAGGGCAGCTAGTCTTCCTCACCCTCAGGCTTCACGAGAGGCTTTGTGTACCGCTGGAAATTTCGTAGTGAACCACGAAAAGCTTTTTTGTTTTGCAGGCTTGGAACAAGTTTGACGCTTTCAGTGGACGTACCCACCAGTTTGCTCACCAAACCGCGTTGGCACTAAATCAGCCAATCCTCTTGAACGAGCATCACTTCAGGAGCCAGCGGATTGTCGCTGAGCTCGTTATGAAGCTCCTCTGGATGCTCGCGGTCTAATTCAAGAATGTTGACTTTGGAGAATCCTCCGTAATTTGGGCAAGATCTGGCTAATCGAAATACCACCACGCATTTCCTTCTCAATAAACAAGCCCGTGTCTATGTCTGTCAGCAGCTCAAGCTTAACACCAATCTTCTTTAGGAGGGCGCCCTTGCTCAAACCATGTGAACTAAAATAGTGAGCTGGATCAAGGCCGCCGTGTTGGAGTGAGGTGTCGCGGAATGCCTCAAACACCTCCGCTAACAGAAACACATTGGTCTTTAGGCAGTGGTCGTGAATGTCGCCCATGATTTTGCGATCAAATATTTTCTACACGCTCAGGGTATATTCATAGTCTTTTTCGGTTATACATGCGCAGCTGAGTTGGCTGTAAAAAGGCCTGTATCGGTGGAAGGTATGTTTCTTTGAATCGCTCCCAGCTACTCATGTATTTGTATAGGTAAACGCCCTTGCGAAGCAAAATGTCAATGTCGTGCTTCGTGTGCCTCAATAAGGCGCGAAAAGTCTTCTTTAGCATGTTGGCAGCTACTTTTTCGATGCTGCGGTTAATAAACCGAAGGCAGGCTGCCAACAAACTGCAGTTGCGCAAGTGAGAACGTCATGTATGTTTTCATGCTGTTTGGAATGGCGCCGATGTTCCACGAGAATGCTGTTCTGATGGCCTCCATGATCAGGTGTCCATCGCAGATCATGAATCACAACAGACACTTTATTTGAGATTGCATGTTTAATAGGCGACTCCGCGATCGTGTTCAAGAGGCAGTGGCAGTCTACCGCTTCCTAAAAATTCATAAAGTTGTCTTTACTCAACACCATCCCCGCAGGAATTCAGAGCACCTCATTGATCTCTTCTGGCTCACGATTAAGGCTCTGGATGAAAGTGGTCAAAACCTACTTGCCTCGGTATAACAATGGCTCCTTGAATACTCCATTACAGCAGACAACTATATACCAGAAGCTACATGTAGCCTGGTCAGCGATGTTATATGTGCTGCTTTTATCCGGATTGCTAGTAGGTCCTTTAACCGGAACGTTCAGTGCCTCAAAAACCGCATAGACAATGTATGGAACACGCATCTGGCGATAGTGGTTTTGGAAGGCTAGTATGTTCTTACCTTCCTCTGATGTGACTTTTCGCCTATACCGCAGTAGTCTTTCGTATGGCATTCCAATAGGTCGGCCTGGCTGAAGACGTCAAGGAACCGGCGGCAGACATGATTCTTATTTCTGAATTTGCTTTGATTGTATACTATACGGCTTGGGTCTTTTATCCAGATCTAGTGGCCGCTTCACCTTCGGCGCCTGCCGTGTTAGCAATCAGCAATAGATCGATAGCGTGTGGTCTGGCTGCGCTTTTGCTGCTAATATGTAGCGGGTAGAGGCCAGTTTCCAACCAAAGACATCAACCGCGATAGTTTCGTTGCGGCGCTTAAGCTTGGCAATATCACTAACCTCGACATGAAAGTCAATGTCTGTAAAGTCAAGCTCACCCAGGTGCTGACGGTACTTCCTGGGCTGGTAAACACTGTTACCTGTTGGGTAGAGAGTTGACAGAATAGCACATTCGAAAGAGCGATTATCGGATTTTCCACTTTAATAACAGACCGCCGTGATATATATATATATATATATAGATATATATATATATATATATATATATATATATATATATATATATATATATATATTGGCGTTGGAATGTAGCTCAGGGCTCGAAAGGGGCGGTACTGTGACACACCGATGTCAAGCGCTTCACAGCGGACAAATGCTCATCCAAACGCCTCACGCAAGTAATTTTCCATGCGCTTCAGTATGACAGCATTAGCTTGGTCAACCAGCTGCTCAGAGCTGCTCAGGCTCATCGCCACGCAGTACGACTACGGCGTCGGTTCGAAACCAGGCCGTCACTTTTGTGCTTGCCATCTCAGCTTCTTATTGTAAACGTTTTCTCCAGCTGTGCCGTCAGAACGGGGCTAAATATTATGCCATCAAGGTTCCTGAGCTCCCTCGAAAGGACATCATCTACCCTAGACGTCACAGCATTAATAAATGCTAAAGCGTCTGCCTCGATCTCATGATTTTCAGGCACGATGGCGCGATAGGATTTCACAGTCGCGTTGATTCTACCCTGCTGCTCTACAAATCGGGCAGTTGTCGTAGCCTGTCAGTCCGGCGTAATGTTGGAATTGGCCTCTACAACCCTTCAGGCGGGGTAAATGAATAATCCTCAAGAATTATGTGTAGAGTGTCATCGGTTAGCTCGACCTGTTGCACTGCTGGCACCCGCCGTACTTTTTTTGCATGGAGTTGGAACTGGTCGCTTTTTCCGTGTCCGTCGGATGGTTGCTGGAACTGTTGTAATATCCCCTTTTTCATATAGCAAGAACAAAGCGTCATATTCCCTTTGTGTTATCTTCCCTTTCGTAAGCAGCTCACACAAACGTGTAATATCATGCATGGTGTAAGCTCGTACCAAGCGTTCTACATATAATCCCCAAAATACTAAATGAAAATTACTTGTTCTGGACACGTCAATCTTTATCCATATACATATAATCCCTATTCGCTAAATAATGTTATACTCATTAAGCTTTATACAAATATCCCCTCCCCCAGTATCTAATTGATTATTTAACCTTGACTGAAGCTCGCAAATAACTTATTAAAATGTTTCCTTGCCCTGCTTTCTACTCTCTTAATATATCTTGCTGTGTGATTGCCACCACAACTCGTACATATCCGAGATAAGTTGCTTAAATGCCTTTTTGCATTAGAATTACTATACAGGTATTCACTTATACTCGCCCTAGCAAGTTTATTCACAGAGCTGCAGGTTGATTGTGCCTGGTTTTTATGGATTCTAACTGATCGGCCTGGGTCAGGTCAGGGATTTGTTTAAATTCTATGGTCCGCAAGGAGCGTGAACAATAAGCATCGAATTGCCAGAGAAATTCTGCGTATTCTCAGCACAGGGAATGTCGCTCGTCTTCTAATGGTCGTGAAAAACATCCTATTCGGGATCTCAGTACTTCCAGTTGTACGCCCATGCATAACGTTTTACGTACACTAGACTTGAACACAATACAGAGTGTCACTAGTCCAGTCAAGGAGTTCACAAGACGAGTTCATGTACGACTAATGCATGATATTAGTAATTTATAACTGGAATTAATACAATATGTGTGTGTGTTTGTGTATGTGTATGTGTGTGTGTTGTGTAAAGATATGAAACATACTCAAGTACAACATTTTTAAATACATGAATTCACATACTGACAATTATTTACATTCATGCGCATGCGTAAAGCTATCTTACAAGGTATGCACACAGACAGTAAATATCTCTTCCATTTTTAGCTTGATGCTACTATGTATAATACTAGTAAAATCTTTAGATTTAGAAATTTTTAACTACAAATCTATACAGTACTTGTAATTACAAATCTATACAGTACTTGTAACTACAAATCTAGACAGTACTCGTAACTACAAATCTATACAGTACTTGTAACTACAAATCTAGACAGTACTTGTAACTACAAATCTATACAGTACTTGCAACTACATATCTATACAGTACTTGCAAACTATAAATCTATACAGTACTTGCAACTACAAATCAATACAGTACTTGTAACTACAAATCTATACAGTACTTGTAACTACAAATCTATACAGTACTTGTAACTACAAATCTATAAAGTACTTGTAACTACAAATCTATACAGTACATGCAACTACAAATCTATACAGTACTTGCAACTACAAATCTTTACAGTACTTGCAACTACAAATCTATACAGTACTTGTAACTACAAATCTATACAGAACTTGCAACTACAAATCTAAACAGTTCTTGTAACTACAAATCTATACAGTACTTGTAACTACAAATCTATACAGTACTTGTAACTACCAATCTAGACAGTACTTGTAACTACAAATCTATACAGTACTTGCAACTACAAATCTATACAGTACTTGCAAACTATAAATCTATACAGTACTTGAAACTACAAATCAATACAGTACTTGTAACTACAAATCTATACAGTACTTGTAACTACAAATCTATACAGTACTGGCAACTACAAATCTATAAAGTACTTGTAACTACAAATCTATACAGTACATGCAACTACAAATCTATACAGTACTTGCAACTACAATCTTTACAGTACTTGCAACTACAAATCTATACAGTACTTGTAACTACAAATCTATACAGAACTTGCAACTACAAATCTAAACAGTTCTTGTAACTACAAATCTATACAGTACTTGTAACTACAAATCTATACAGTACTTGTAACTACAAATCTATACAGTACTTGCAACTACAAATCTAAACAGTGCTTGTAACTACAAATCTATACAGTACTTGTAACTACAAATCTATACAGTACTTGCAACTACAAATCTAAACAGTGCTTGTAACTACAAATCTATACAGTACTTGTAACTACAAATCTATACAGTACTTGTAACTACAAATCTATACAGTACTTGCAACTACAAATCTAAACAGTGCTTGTAACTACAAATCTATACAGTCCTTGTAACTACAAATCTATACAGTACTTGCAACTACAAATCCAAACAGTTCTTGTAAGTACAAATCTATACAGTACTTGTAACTACAAATCTATACAGTACTTGTAACTACAAATCTATACAGTACTTGTAACTACAAATCTATACAGTACTTGTAACTACAAATCTATACAGTACTTGTAACTACAAATCTATACAGTACTTGCAACTACAAATCTATTCAGTACTTGCAACTACAAATCTATACAGTACTTGTAAGTACAAATCTATACAGTACTTGTAACTACAAAACTAAACAGTGCTTGTAACTACAAATCTATACAGTACTTTAAGACCGTTATACATGTTTCTTTGTTTGTAAATGATTCAACGTTTTTCTGGCAAGTGTTTTGTTGATGTAAATTGTTTTTTTCCCTTGACAAAGGGCTTGATTAGCTCGAAATGTTGAGAAACCGTTTCATGACTGTGCCCTTATCAATTTTGTTGTGTCCTCAGGAAAATTCTATCGAGTTTTTAGTTTTGTTCATAGCCTAATCAATGAGTTTCCTTCTATATCCTTTCCTTCTGTAGTACCACTTGAATTCCGTAAGCCTCTTTTCAAGGCAGCCGGATTATAGCAGATGCTTTTGGTCCTAACTCAATGACATAAAGGAGAGATGTTGTTGCGTGTTTGTTGTGGCAGCTTCTCGGGAGCAGATACTGGTGAGAGTCAGTTTCCAATACTGGTCAGTTTCTATATTCCCCTCACAGATGGTAAATTAGGTATCCAAGTCATTTGACCTGTTTAATGACTCCAACGTAAACATAATTGTATGGTGCAAGTCATTTGCGAATTTATAAATATATTTTGAAATTGTCTCCCTTTCAAGTTTTGCATCTTTGTTCAGTTTCTTATAAAAAAAGACGTATTCAACTCAACCGAGGAAATATTTACAACAGTGTTGACATTCCAGTTTGCTGAGATGGACTTTCTGCGAAATGTTCTATTATTATAATTTTTATTTAGAACTAATGGTTGGGATCTCCCTGTACATCGTGATCGCTTTGAAACTTGTTGCTCAGCAAATTGCCGTTTTCACTATCGTTACAAATATACTAAGTTTTCCTGTGTGGTCAAGATGTGTGTTTAGTCACAATTTTTCCTGAGAAGTTCAACTTGAAATGTGATACTTCCTACAATTCTCTGATTTGATCTAACGATTGAGCGGTTTACTGAACAAGAGATATATTATTACTACTACTACTACAGCTACTCATAATAATAAATGAAAAGAATTAAGTAATATTTACTTCGGTAAATATTATCGCAAGAATTATATACGGGTGGTAAAAATAATGCCTGACTGGAAGTTTGATAAGATTGCATTGGGAACGTTAGATTTGTTTTCATTTAGGCCAAGTTCCCCGTGAGTTTTCCGTTGCAGTTTCCGGTATCATTCCCTGCGTGTGCGTTTTATATTGGTCAGCCTCGGGTTAGACTCAATTGGTAGCATCTCGAGGGACTTTACTTAATGTCCAGTTGAGTTGCAGTGGTTGGCGAGCTTCGCGTTGATTTTGTAGCGAATGTGTCCCTTGTAGTTATTCCTACGTTTTCTGAAATCAATGGTTTGTACAACATATCGAGTGGCACAGATGATGCATGTCATAAGATAGGTTACATGTTTGGCTCGGCATCTTAACCTTTGATTGGTAGTAAAGATAACTCCTGACGTCGAACTTCAGAACGATTTGGTGTCGGGCATATGAGTGTGTTTTTATGTTTTTAAAGTTCTGAATATTAGTGCGCTGTATAGCACACTTCTTTATTAGTGAACAGTACATTCGTGCAGCCCTCAAAGTACTCCCCATGTACCTCTACAAACTTTCTCAGTCCGATTATCCAATTATTAAATACCATTGTGTATTTACTTTTTGGTATGTTGTTCATACACTGGAAAACTGCAATTCCAACAGCTTGGCTGCTTTCAAATCGTCTGCGTTAAGCGAATCTTTTATAATAGGATTCAGTCAAAAATTACTTGGAGCTAAATCAAGGAAGCCTACAGGATGTTGCGAAGTTTGGATGCTGTGCTCCTTCAGGAAGTCTGTCAAGACGGCGGAATTATGCTCCGGTGTATTGCCATGGAGTAGATGGATACATCGGGTACCGGTGCGCAGTAGTGCGGTAGTGTTCCACAACTTTTGACAACGTTTTGGAGGCATATGAATCTCCAGTGACACTAGCAGACGCAGGCACAGGTACATGGACGACCGGACCTTTTGCATCGAAAAATAATGCGAGAACAACTCTCTTGAAAGTCCCCACTGCGTAGAGCAATTTGTGGTCTCTACTCGTTTTCTCCCATCCAAATGTTATTATTGTCTCTTGAGTCGGGTTTAAAAAAATAACCCATGTTTCAGTATCTGTGACAATCTTATTCTGTGGTCACTCTTGTCATATTTAGCGTGTAGCTGTTTTACGATTTCATCCCGAGTCTGTTTTTGATAAGGAGGCAACAAATGCGAGACCCACACTCACCTTAAATGATTCTTTAATATATTAAAAGCAGCTGACAAATTAATATCCGTGATAATAGAAATATCTTCAACTGTGTATCGAGCATCTTCTTCAATTATCCTCTTCACAGCAGCCACTTCCCGCTCACCAATCGCACACAACGTTCTTCCAGAATGTGAGCCATCTTCGATGAATTCGAGCACATCTTTAAAACGATGAAACCACGCAAAAGTGTAGGATATTAAAGAAAATTATATCCATAAACATTATCCAAGTCAGCCTAGATATCTTTAAGAGCTCTCGGATTTTACAGCATGCTCTTTGCACAGTAGCACAGTCATATAATTGTTCTCCTTCTCCGACATTTTTTACGCCACTGTTATTTACATCTGTTACGTTACATGCATATACCTGTAGGTGTCTGGCATGTTGTACGTGCACATGCAGATCATTTTTTGAACGTTATTTTGTCTATCTATATGCATTAAATGTATAGACAGGTTCAAAGAAACAAAACGGTTATAACAAAATATTCGGAACTTTTCAAATACCCTGATAATGTTTGTAGATTAGGCAGCGTGTGTCTATGCAGCCGTGTGTGTCTGAATCTGTAGTCTTGTTTGAAGTTACATTGGCACGTACCATATGATCCTTGAGATTTTTAGGTCTACGGTACGCAACCTTTGGAACTTCTTGAGATATGCTCTTCAGACGTTCGGAAAATTCGATCAGTCGCCAATGCTTCTGAATGATCAGTCGTAAGTTTGTGCATTGGGGTTCAAAGTAACCACGAAAGGGATGCGCTTGTTGGTTTTCTTGAGTTTATATTTCCAGAGGGTTCTTCTGTAGAGGAGGGTAGTTTTGTTAATAGCCTCGTCAATGTAGTTACTTATGTATCCTCTTCTTCTAAGGTTTCTCTTGAGCTCTCTTTTCAAAGGTATCCGGATTAGAGCATATGCGTTTGGTCCAAACGCACAGCTTGTAAGGAAGAGTTTGTATTACTTGCATGGGGTGGCAGTCGGTCGGGTGGAGATACTGGTGAAAGTCAGTTGGTTTGGAATACAGGTCAGTTTCTATGTTACTCTCAAGGAGGGTAGATTGAGTATCCAAGAAGTCGTTGAACCTGTTTAATGACTTCGACGTAAATTTAGTCATAGGATGAAAGACATTGATAAATGAAAAATCAAACATATTTGAAATTGTCTCCAATCCATTCCGATTCTATGTGAGTTTAGAGGTCTATGGGGTGCCTCATTTAGGTGCCTTTGCTCTCGTCGTCCCATGAACATATTGGCAAGTTAATAAAATCTCCCTGGTATAGGTCAGCCGGTAGGAGGTTTGTCAGTGTTTGTCATCAATGGATCCTATTTGTGCATGTTTTATTTAATGTGTATTTAGGTGTTGGGTCACGAATCAGTTTTTTTAAAACCTCATGTATAAAAGTTGCCTGTTCGTCTCGGCGATGTAGTTAGACGTATTCATGACAGCAACACAGGACACCTTGGCTGTTGGCTTGATGACGATATTTTCCCTCTCGCGCAGTTTTTTCAGTGAAGACATCAACCTGGTTCAATATTCAGTGTTAGATTCACGCAAATATAGAAATTTAAATATTCACAATGCTTAAAATGTATCAATAAGTAAAAGAAGTTTTTGGTCTCGTTGATCCATTTAGAACATTCAATTCAGAATTAATGAGATATACACGGAAAACAAAGCTTTCTCTAAAATAGGTTATATTCATTTGTTTTTAGTGTCTGAATCTCTTATGCAAAAGGTATAAACAATCATAATTGACCAAGTTATAGGTTTTACCAATCCATAATAATATTATATTTGTGTTCTAATGATTTCATCAGATCTAATGTGCCAATAAATTTAATAATTTTACTGGAAGATAAACATTTACTTTGATAAAATATAAATTTTTGCAAGGAGGATACAATTACAATATACTTTAACTGATTATTATAAATTAAAACTGGAAAATAAGAACTAATCTGTAAAATACAATCTTAAAATTGGTTCCCTGTATCAACTTGGATCTAATATAGTCTAAAAAGAAAGAACTTGAGAATATAAGAAAAGAAAGGCCTGGAGGAAGTAACATTCTGTCTGAAGGGAAATGGGTGGACGATTGTAATGGGAGAGTAATGAATTTGATGTTCTCATATAAGTTAGTGAGTATTATGAAAAGCAATACAATGAGAAAAGTGAGACAGGAGACATAAGCTCTTAAAACAAACTATAGAATTCCTAGACTTGTCAAAGAGCAATCATTAAGATTAGGAGTTACTCAAATGGGAGTATTAGTTTGTTCAAAAAGTATGAACAATAACATGATTCTGTGAGTAGATTTCACAGAGGACTTTTTTTAAAAAGCTTTATTGCTGGATTGACAATGTGGATTTTGTAGTTAGAACACTTAATAAAAAACATAACGGAACCTTTTTCAATGGTTTTGACACAAGGAATTATACCTTTCAATCTCAATAATGATAAACCAAAGCAGTGCCTAAAAAACTGCCTGAAGAAATAAGTCAATATTGAATTATATAATATTGGACGATCAAACTGGTTCTATGAAAGGAAGCTATATTGAAGAAAATACAAGGGACATATATTATATAATGTACATCATTGAAGAACTAGAAATTGCAGCTGTATTATTATCAATTAATTCTTAAAATGCATTCCATTCTGTTTCACAAAAAGATAAAAATGTCTTAACATTCTTACATTTGGAACCACATATGAGGAACTGGTTAAAAACTGTGTATTGAATTAATTGTAATGTCTCATTAGCAGTCTTACAACAATCTCTATATCAGAACTGTAAAATGTTTCCACTTAGTAAAACATTGTTTATCGCAGTAATTGTAATGTCTCGTCAGCAGTCTTACAAACATTCTTTATATCAGAACTTTAAAATGTTTCAGGAGGTTGAAAACTAGATGATCTAAGATCTCTATATCTTTTTTTTTATTATTATGCGCTGACATTTTGTCAATTTGTTTATAAGAATAATAGGAATTTAATAAAAATCAAGTTCAAGGACGCAGAATATTGGCTGTCACAGTTTGCAGATGATACTACTTTAATTCTTTTTTTTATAATTCTCTTAAATCCTTTATTTAAGTATAAATGTCTTTGCACTTTGCAAGGATTTAAGGACTCATAGTTAACATTAGCAAACCAAACGGCATTTTGATAGGTGGTAAGAAGCATAGTAACAGAAACATTTCATCTCAGCTTAAACGTTTGATGGGTAACTGAAATATTCTGACTGGGATACAGCTTTCGGTGGATTTGGGTTTAATGATGGTAAGGACACATTTTAAAAATTAAAAACACGTTATGCAAATCCTTTAAATCATTGATAAACCGATCCTTGACGTCAATTGAGAAGAGATCAGTTTAAAATGTTTGATTATTCCAAAGCTTGTTTATTTTTTTCACCTCGTTACCAAATCCTTCGCAACTTTTTTTTTCGGGGAATTAAAGATATTTTTTTTTCATGTCAAATGTAGATAAAGTTAAAATTTACTTTTCTTTTAACATTTCTCTAACAGGAGTTTGATGATTATATCTAAAAATGTATATTATCTTTAAAAATAGGATGGATTCGTAGAAATGAGTCCTTAGCGAACGTGAAATATGTGAGAGTAGACATCTGGAATAGGAGATTAAATGCTTATGTAGTTGTTTTTTTGTGTGTGTTTGTGATTTTTACTGGCTTTGAAATCGTTGATAAAAAAATATATTACACAGCGGTGAGAAGATCTTACGAAAGCATTTTTTAATGAACGCATTAGTAATGATTAGGAAAGTATAAGTTTTATTTAAGAAATAGTTTCAACACCATATTACTTATATTGGTGATATGCTTATATATCAGGCAGATGTTCTTGAATCTGATAAATTTAGAGTAAAATATAGTCTCAACAAAATTTGGTTTTCGTCTTTCATGGTATAATCAGAGTGCAAAGTCTTTATGTAAAGGGTACAACTTAGATATATATACACATTCCAGACTATTTATCCCAGTTCAATTAGAAATCAATTTTGTGCGGCAGAACTGGGATGCTGCACCAAGTACTGAAAATAAATTGCAAGATACTTTCAATTTGAATATGAATTGTTGTCTCAAATTCATTTAATGTCTTTATATTAATATAATTTTACCAATGATTTTTTCTGCACAAAATAAAATTGTCTGATAAAAAAAAACAGTTCGTAAGGGTTTCTCTGGAGGAACAATGCTGCGTTTCTGTTGGTAATGGAATGTAGTAAACCTCGTGTGGAATGTATGCTTTTACCCGAACCAAACACCTCACAAGATTTTAAGTTTGTAGTGGAGAGACAGAATCGCATTTCTTACTAGTAATAACATAGTAAAGAAAAGTCTCAAATTAAGGTGTTGTCGTATGTATTTTCTATAGGTAGAGTTCTAACTATATTTTAATAACACCGAAATGCTTTTGACTTTAATCTTTATTCATTCTCTGCGGCTGTAATACAGGAATCATTCAAACTTTGAATTGGAAACAGTAGTTCATGATATAATGAATTCAACACTGTTACTGGTACCACAAATACAAATAAATTATATTATAAATTCGAATTCGAATGTATGATAACATTAAATGAAGTTATGATATAATAAATTCAACAAAATAATGACATCGATTTTCAAAATTAATATATCATACACTCAGACACATGCTATCATACATTCGAATCCATGATGTTATACATTTTAAAATTTACAAAAAAATATATATGACATCATAGAATATCTAATAAAGAGTAAAACGGGGTCCAATAAACAAAAATGCACAAACAGGCACATTATGTTAGATATATCTCGAAAGCTAAAGCTATTGCGAAATGATTACATTTTGAAAACCAAATTCCAAATTTGTTCAGCGTAATTATTTTATAAAGGTATGCGCAGAGTTGGTATAGAAACATAATGAACACAGTATTGAACATACAAGGAAAAATGAAGTGCAAACAGACTTCGAACGAGACAATTAAATTAAACAATCAAACCTGTCTTAGGCTGCCACTTCTTGTTAGTAAAAAATGGTCTTGTATTACAGGTTGTGGCTTAATAAAGGTTTATGTCTTCAATACCTTTCGTATTAGAACACTTGGAAGTTGATCCGCTAAAGACAGTGGCCTTTAAATACTCAAAACCGAATTTTAAATAATGAGGAGCGTGTTCGTTGTAGCTCATAACTAAGTTAAACGATTGTCATACCACCAAAATTACACCCAGTGACGTATAGATTTTGCAAACGATGTTGTAAATATGCACTGTATTCAGATAATTGTGGTTTTTATAGGGTCTATAGCTATTTTTCGGGTGTAACAGGTTTTAGGACACGCACAAATCGTCTGGTAGCAGCACTTGGACAATAAGTGCAAGTTTTGTATACTTCACTTTGCTAAAGCTTCAACTGGTTACGTGTTGGACGTGTAGAGTTGCATGCTCCACCCTGACCGTCTTACAGGTTTGTTTACATGGTGATACGCGTGCGCGGCGAAAAACAAAATGGAAATTATCCTCGCTCCTTTACATGTTATCTAGTACAGGCTCTTCCTACAATTCCCTTTTCACTCTATTACAATATTTTGCAAACTCTTATTTTTTTGTTTCTTTCTATTAGGAGAGTCACAAAATCATGAGTGCCATTAGGTCAATTTACAAAGAACCTTTCATAATTTAGTTCTACGTCTACTTCTGAGTTAAGATACAACCTCAGAGCCTTATAGTTATCACCATCTTCTTAACTAAATTAATATATTCTGTAAAATATAGCATCTACCATTATATTTTGAACTCGGCAATTCCAATTCATTGCATTGGTAAAGTCTGTTTTATCTTGCATATTTTAGAGAAACATAGTTTGAACATAGACGATAAGATGGATGATATCATTACATCAGTAATTTTAAATTCATCGTTCTGATTTATAACCTTTATGAAAACTAAGCGATGGAAATAACCTTTTTGAACGTAACAATACATAAAAGGGTGTCTTGAATACAAGTATGACTGTCTTGTTTTTCTACAGATGAGAAAATACCGTCATAATTCTTTAGTTTTATAATTGGTTGGATAAGTATAGAATATGGAAAGGGCTTACATTACTAAAACAGAAAATATATCGAATTGGCATTTGTAGTATCGTATCCCATTTAGATAAATGTAGAACCACATATTGTATGATTACCTTGCTTGGAATGGGTAAAACGGGTGACCAATCGTACGTAATGTAGTTGTGGCAGACGTCTAAAACCAAAACCAGGCTGTGTTCAAACAAAAAGATAATTCATGCGACAGGACCGCTTTATTTGCACACTGCATTCAAAAGATGTCAACGATATACTCACTATACTACCCATCACCCCTATATTATTCGGTAGACACGTCCGAAGAGAACTCTCTGCATAATAGTCTCCACTTCGTGTACAGTGCCAGTATAAACACTGTACCTGGCTAATGAACACCTCAGTAATGTTTATAACAGAATAAAACGGGGCGCAGCTACATGTGATCAGTGAAGTACAGTCCTCATACACATAGGCGTTAGTTTGGATGTTTTTACTTTGTTACCTATAGATAACGAGTACTTTTAGGTCAGAAATAAACCATGAATATTTAAATTAAACAAGTAAATTAAATAATTAATCTTTTAATAAAATATCTGGGATATTTTGCGAAGGAATATGAATGTTCATGGCAATTTTAATTTTCATGTGGATTGCAAAAAGAAAATGTAAACCCTAATAGGAACAAACACATTTCATTTTAGATTTTCATTATTTCTTTTAAAAAACCGATGAAGTTATTCATTCTCTATGAGCATATGCTGTCTTTCTTAATTTACCTCTATTCATTTTTTTCTTTTATCGATTTCAGGGTCATTTGCTGACAGTCTTTTTAAGTATTTGATTTTATACCTTTGATTCTTTCTACGGGAGTCTGGCATCAGAATGGTGGAAAAGGAAAACTTTTACAGATTTTGTGGCATTCTGCTGGACATTGGCGCAAAAGTTCTGAGAGAAGTTTTCTTGGATAAGTATGTCGGCACCAATACTCTCGCGGGTTACCTTGCCTTTCATAGACAATGCTTAACTGGGCTTCAACCAAATACTCTCAGGAAGAAGCAATTTGACTTACTATATCCCTCAGGCGGTGGAGCTCCCGTTATTGAGGACTTAGACATAACATTACTGTGTTTACTTTTTAGAAATCTGGGCACACAAACAACACCTAATGATTCTGTTTGGACAGATCCCAAAACTCATCAGACCTACCAAGCGGACATTACCAGAATTAGACTTGCAAGGAACGATCTATTTGGGCATGTTAACTCAGCTTTGATGAGTAATACGACATACAACAATGAAGTAAGCAATCTAACGACCATATACCACCGCCTTGTGCAGTCATTGTCAGTAGGAAGAATGTCATCTACAGAGCTTCAAGAGATGATAGATCTGGAGCTAAATGGCCCACTGCAATTAAGTTTGGATAGAAAAGTCAAACGCCTCGAGGAGGAGATGAAGGAATGGTACAAACACGGTAAGACCTAGAAAACTCAAGTGAAAATAAGACAGTTTTAACTGTACTTGAATCAGAAGTGGTACTTAATTCCTGTTTACCAAAATTGAGCCACCTCTCCTCAGTTGGAAGGGTGTATCATGGTTCTTACTGATACTCATTAATTTTACAAGCAATATAAGATATTTTTATACTTTAAATAAAAATTGCTTTTATTTCGTCCAGATCGATAATTCATAATTTATATTGCTCTTAATTTAAGACTTCCTTAACAGTAACTACTGTAATTTATCTTTAATGAAAAGAAGAAAAAAAATATAATTTTTTCATAATTTATCATATCTAAAAAGGCGAGGTGACAACTTACACCCACAAAATCTTCCATATTCATCTATTTTTGAAAGACTACACATTAACCACCTTCCTCTGTTTTCGGGGCTACATGAGCGACATTTGCTGTCATTTGTTCATCGTTGTGAAATATTATGTAATATATCACCAATCTCTCAATCAGTGTAGATATAGTTCAAGTTAAAAGGAAAACAGGCCGAAGAACTACCAGATACTCAAGCAGACACACAGACAAACATGAAAACAAAGGATATCTATATGTCCCCCCAAGTGTTGATATTGGAAACTTTGTTCATGTGATGTCATATTCGAGATGTCATTTCATTATGTTCAGTTATTCCATAGCTATGCAAAAGGAATAAACCAAATCATCTGTTCCAACCGCTTGTAAGCGATATGTGTGATTCAGTCTCAGGCTACGAATCATCGGAAACATCTCCAGCGACCAAGGGCAAATATTTCATCTATTCATCTTTCATCAATTAACAGACATTCCCCCAAAAGTACTTTTGCATTAATTTGAATATTTCGACATCTTTTCGGACGAATATTTTTTCTGGCTCCTCTGATATCGTAAAGAAATAATTGATATAACGCCCGATATCCATTTTGCATAGCATGAAATAGTTTCGTCTGTTTGGCCATGGGGTAAAGTTTCAATACTAAATAAGTGATCCCACATAATTACCATCATTATTAGATATTGCGTCATGAATGGATGTACACCTATAGTAGACTTTGTGGAACACCAGTTTTGTACAGAACAACTTTGTGCCAGCTGGCTTTTAGATTACATTAAAGGTCACAATTGTTATGAACGTCGGTCTAGCAAGAACTAACTACGCGCACATGCGTGCCAATTTTTAAAGTAAGCAGCTTTGTGGGAAAGCGCTCTATTCATTCACAGTTAGAAGGGTTGATGGGTGTGAACATAAATTAGTGAAATAACCTGAGGAAATGTTTGCTATTGTATTTACACACATTCACCGCCTCCTACGAGCATACAAATATATACAGGTTGATGATTCCATCGTAATATATTGCAGTGGGTGGATTTTCATCTGGCACGGTGCACGTAGGCACATGGACATTGACCGATAATATTTAATGTTAACTTCATGCACAGGGGTAGAGGCTATATCTAAACTGTACATGACGATACATGTGTGCTAATTTACATATGACAATGGATTAGCTTATTCAAGTAGGTGAATATGCTTTATCTGTTGTGTCTTTGACTATATAACTTGTTCGCATTATGATGCATGGGAGACAACTCTAATAGGGATTTATATATGCAGTAATCTCAGGAAACATATAAAAAAAATATGGAATAGGTTTAACATTCATTTCATGTAACAAAAAAAAAACAAAAAAAAAATAATAATAAATAAAACAAAAACTGTTATAAACACTTGGACCTAGGAAAAGAACATAAAAAAACATAATTTTTAACATATGCTGTGGTGACATGAATAGAGATGAATATGTGTGTCAAGAACAACTTTTCTAGGTAAGAGAGTAAGAATTACAAAACATCGATAAGTCAGTTACCAAATTTTAGGCAACCCACATTGCACGTCACACGTCTATGTAACATAAAACATTTCGGTCGTGATGTTTAACGCCACCATTGCTACCCACTTCTCCGGCATATTTTCTGGACTTGTGTACTTATTTAAACTATTTTTAGTTTAGATCTCATTTTGAAGCTTTAAGTAATGCTATTTCACTTGGAAATAATTATTTTATAGTGAAATGGATATGGGTAAGTAGGTATTGCATCTATGGTAACAATGTCATGCATTCAGTGATCATGACGTCATCTGATCGCTATTGTCTTTGATAACTTCATGATCTCTACCCCTACAGGCAGCATATACTTTACATACTTGGCATGTCACTTATGGGATCTACACTAATAAAGACTTTAGTTGAAGGGAGTAGAATATTACCGTATGCAAAGATTTTATGCGCAACAGTCCATATTAAAAGGAAACGTAACGTAGCAATTATACTTTTCAAGGTGCCAAATTATCCCAGTTGATATGGGTGGTTGTCTAGCAACAACTAAATCTGCATTAGTACCTGCGATCTTGCGGAAAAGCTGCCCGTTAATGGTTGATTTTCTAATGATTTTAAAACATATTTTGGTCTAGTCTTACCACTGTCATTTCCATTATTTATTTTGGTCTAGTCTTACTACTGTCATTTCCATTATTTATTTTGGTCTAGTCTTACTACTGTCATTTTCATTATTTATTTTGGTCTAGTCTTACTACTGTCATTTCCATTATTTATTTTGGTCTAGTCTTACTACTGTCTAGTCTTACTACTGTCTAGTCTTGCTACTGTCATTTCCATTATTTATTTTGGTATTGATCTATAATGGGATTGAAAATGTACAATTTCAATGATTTCTGCATAATGTTGGATGAGTGGTGGGTGTGGCAATAAATGGGCGAAGTAAACCGAAGAAATGTTTGCCATGCATATATTTTATATCCATATTTTTTCCGTCCTTTTACGAGCAGAAACGTATATACATGTTGATTGTTCTATCAAAATGTACTGCAATGTGAAGATTTTCAATTTACATGGTGCATGAGGTATGTGGACCTTACCCGATAATATTTAGTGCTACCTAGATCTTGGCTAAATCGTTATCATATCCTTGCTTCTGATGAAAGTAATCCTCCATAAAGTTTTCCGCTGATTACCAACTTTTTCACAAACCATTTTAATTAAATATTTAACTCTTAGTACTGTGGTCAGCAGCTATTGCATGATCGAAATACTTTCTCTATTACCTGCTTGTGTAAGAATTCCAGAGTGATCAGCTTCTGCGGTCAACCAGCCGTTTGTTTGCATTGTCAATATGTAGTTTCAAACGCTAATACTACTGTGGAGAATTATTTGCACAGAGTGTCTACCTGTCATTGTAACATTGCTAAAGAGTACAAAACCAAAACTGGATAAAAGCAAACGGACAGGCCATAATAGAGCTATAATACAAACTCACCTCTAAATAAAATGTTGAAAGGAACAACAAGCGCTGCGCCAGAGAGAGAGAGAGAGAGAGAGAGAGAGAGAGAGAGAGAGAGAGAGAGCGAGAGAGAGAGAGAGAGATGGGGATTTGAGTATTTTGATTTCTGTGAATGGTATTGTCTATTTCATCCACGGTGATCCTAATGTGGGACATAAAAGTCCATCCGAACATATTAATGAATGTTATAAATCTGATATGTTTATATCAATCAGTCAATCAAAACGAAAGACTTTCGCTAGCATAAAATGGGATATTTTTTTACTAAAACATTTATCTAAATTATCTATGTCTAATTTACATAATAAGCAGTAAATGTTTAGCATGTTTCCTAGTTTGTTTTAACATTTCTTCCTATAATGTGTGTGCATTATTGCAATGTTAGGACAAATAATATTTTCCACAAAGGACAATTATGTAAAATGGTGATATGCTTCAAAATAGTATGACGAATACTTGTGAATCGCGTTTAAATCTTTGTGTGTTGCCTTTGGATCCTCGCTTTTAGATCCATAGATTAAGAAAGAGGCAAATGGATGAACACAGCTTGATAACAAGGATGACTAACATAAGGCAGATATATATATATATATATATATATATATATATATATATATATATATATATATATATATATATATATAGACTTATAAAGATGGATACATTACCAAACAAAAGAATCATTATGCACTAGTATACAATGAAGAAACGCGAATAAATTAAAAAAATTACAAAGACATCAATATTTTCTACAGAGAGAGAGAGAGAGAGAGAGAGAGAGAGAGAGAGAGAGAGAGAGATTTGTAGCTTTGGAGATGTAGTGACTTGGTTGTATACTCATGAAATTACAAAGACTTTAAGGACATCGTACTTGATAATGAAGGGACTGAAATGCAAATATAGTCAAATAAGCTGAGAATAATCAACAACATTTACGTAGATGTTTACGTTTCCTCACGATGAAGATGCTTATTTATCCTATTTATTTGATCTTGGAATGTATCCAAAAGAAAGAGTTGGAGTTGGAACATGGAACTGTCAGTTCAACATGTAGTTTTAGGTAAGAAATAATCCGTTCCGTGATTATCGTTGTATAAACGCGATAATCTGCAAAACTCATGCCGAAAAAAGTCAAGAAGATCGAACATGAAATTAACCTTTACCTATCTTTCAGTCTCTGTGTTAAAACATTTTAGTGTGAAGAAACCTCTCATGAACTAAGTTGATTTGTTTATATTTATGTGCATGTGGTACAATGTACTTTATTCTTCTGGAAAACACGCGATTTAAACAGAAATATCTTTTTTGAGTAAAACTTGTCTGTAGTGTAACTATTAAATTTGACAGATATCAATCAACTCACGACTCTCAGTTTGAAATAGACAATCAAGATCAACATCCCAGCAACAAAATGTGACAGTCCAGTGTATAGGGCATCGTAGTGTTACGACTGTACGTCTTAAAAATATGTAACAGAAAGAAAGTGAAAGCAACAATGTGAGTAAAATAAAGAAGCAATTCATTTCCAGACAATTAAAATGAAAATTTCAAATACTCTTACAATTTGTGAGTTTAATTCCAAATAATCCTAAATGTCCTAATCACAAGTTCAAAATACTAGAATGTTCCGAATGAATTCCAATAGCCTGGACTGTCCTGATGTACCACAAAGATGTAATCCAGAATGTATTTGAATGAGTTTACATAAATCCCAAAAGCTTGTAATAATCGAAAAGTCAATGAGCACTTTTATATTTCCAATGAATATTGTCAATAAATAATTACTCTAAAATTATATCTGATTTCAACAACACAACTAAAATAGATCCCTTATAGACTGATCTTTTAGAACCGGCATTCTGGAACAGGAATGAATTTGTTTACCAAAGTCTGTATATAAATACACATGCCTACATGACCTATGTCAGATCAGCTTAATTGCGAAATGCCTATGAACATACAGGCCCCCCTGACACATGTCACAACAGAGTAATTGCGAAATGTCGATGAAAATACTATGTAATCAATTCGACAAAAGTTTAGTATGTATTTTCAAATAACCACGAAACTTATAATCATGGATAAAAGTTACTTATATAAACACCATACATAACAGTCGGCCCAGTTCTGAAAACTGACAGTCCAGGACAGAAACTGGAGGTTAAGGAAATATAAACTGTTCACTTATAACAGTCATAAACCTAGGAAACAAAATATTAAAAAGTAAACACATCAGATTTGAAAAGAAAATATTAGACAAAAAGTTCAGCTAGCTAATGCAAACTTGTGGATTAACTACATGTTTTTCTTCCATACAATAAGAACTAATTTGTACGCTCGAGAGATCTTATATTTTCAGCTATATGTTTGTTACGTAATCAATATCTTTGAACCTATATCAGCTAGACACTTGAAAATGGTATGTGAATGGATCTTATGGATAGCAACACAGTTATACCAAACGTAGGTCACTGTTACCTAATTTTCAAGCTGAAACTAAAATTTCGGAACATCCTCAATATCTTAGACAATTGTTCACCTACATTCATTAAAACTAGCACTTGGATGTAACTCAATGAGAGTAACTCAACCCAAACTAAATCACTCTGACTGAATTTTCATGCTTGAGTAACTTTATTATTAACAGTCATTTGTTTCTAACTCAACCATACCAAAACTTCATCACTCTGCATTTTCATCCTTGAGTGACTTGTTTATTCACTGTATATATTACATCTAGATTAGTCAACCCTACACTGATGAAACATTGAATGTTGATGCATCTTTATGAGTTATATAATGCAGTAACATTTCCCTCTTTTTTGATGCTAATCTATTAGCTTATACCAGTGGTTAAGGGTTCCAGTCCTATCCAGACCAGTCTTGGTCGGGTGTTGTGGGGTATCTCTCTGCAAGGTAGTTAACTCTCATTGCGTTTACATCAATCGTTCATACCAGTATACGTATTCTCGGCTACTGCAAATGTACTCCCGTTTGCGTGAGCAATTGTGTTTTTCTAGTAAACGCATTGTCTTAAAAATTAGCTTAGCTTCTAACTGCTAGTACTAGATATATAAATAAGGAATAGACTATTTTGGTAAATTCATTAAGTTTTTTTTTTCCTAAATCAGCTTTGCTTTATTTCACAAAAGCAGGCCTTTGCACAAATGGCTTATATCATATATACATAACTTACCTGTAACTTGTAAATTAATTGCATGTGAAGCGTTGATTAATATTTGTTACGTATATTGTACTTATACATGTATACATATACTTACACACTGACGTTTTATATTTTTATATTTTTATTGAACATAAGTTGTCAGGATGTTACATATTAGCCTACATTGGCTCCTGACCTGGTGAATAGGAGGATTATATTAAATTGTTTTGTATCCTCACCTTTACATATATTTGCCTGTTTAAACGCATTAGATACACACACACACACACACACAAGCACACAGATACTCACAAATATTGTACACTAACACACACTCGCAAACAAATCCCAAGGCATTATTAAATTGCTTGCTTTCTTGAAATGTAATAATGTTTTTTTGCAAAATTAATACACAGAGAGAGAGAGAACCCCATGTAAAACAAACACATAAACATGTAAAACAGATTTTGGATTTATAAAAAGAAATCACATACCAAAAGTTGACAATAGGGTCCACTTTACCTCAAAATCATTCTGTTACTCAATTTGGCTACATATTTTTCCAGTGTTTTGTGTGATAAAACACACTTTATAATAGGTGAGATTTTGGATTTTTGATGCACAGCGTCATAACATATTTTGCAAGCAAAATTAGGAAGTCAGTATGCTTATCAAAACTGTTCTTTCCCATAAAACATCTTTTTGTGTAATTCTACAATTTGGGTCATTAGTTTGGATACATTGAGCAAATAAATTCCCACAGATTTCTGTACCTGGAAAGTCATAGAATAAATGCTCAGTATGTTTTATTCCTTACAAAAAGTTATTTCTGGCAATATTTCTGGAAACAAATTTAAAATTAAAGCTGATCAGTTTGGTATGTTTTGTACAAAGTTTAGACAAAACAAATGAACTGGTACATTCATCTGCTTGTCCCCTGATATCTTTGAAATTAGGGCAAAGTACTGCATGAAATTATTAGTTTGTGTTTTGGTTTTTATTTCATCAAAGCTTTATAAAGATCCATGTGCATCAAAAAGATGTTGAATAAGTACAGGACCATTTGTTCCCCATCTTGCGTATGATTTAAAAAACTCGAAATTTAAAGTATCTTGATACAGGTATTTTTGAACAGTAGATGATTCATTTTACCATAGTGATAAAGCATAAATAACATCAAGCCAAAACTTATTTCTTATTGATTTAAAAATATCTTTAAATTTAATTTTCCTTTCTCTAATTTAAATAACTGTGTACCTGCAAATGTTCCAAATATTTGTTCAGAAACAACCAATTTTTGCCCAAAATCATCTTCGTCTACTGAAATACGCCTAATCTAAAACACAAGTAAGTGTAGGTGAATAATATTTCATCTCCTTTCGTTAACAGAAGCTAAAAGAGCATCTCTTTTAATCCTCTCAGTTTTACCAACCAAAATAAACTGGAAAAATTAATTATACAGTTCATTTTTTACATTGGGTTGTGAATTTGGTAAAGCTTAAAAAATATGAATGAATTTAGTACAAAAAATCTGGGATTTTATCAAGGTAACTTTAACAGTAAGGGATACATTTCTTCTGCTCCATCAGTCAAGCAGTTTCTTCGCTTCCTTCAAATTCTTTGAATAATTGAATTCTACCATTTCTTCCAAGTTGAAAGAGAAGTCAACCCCAGTAATCTAAAATTGGACGTTGACCAGGTAATATCAACTTCTGGACATATATTTTCATTATAATTTTGTTTTTAAAATATCTAAAACAAATAGCGTGTCAATTAAAAATAGTACAGGCCTCTGCCTGATACGAAGGCAAAGTCATTAAGACTCTGCATGGTTGTCTTGAAGGACGACGAAGAACTATCTAATAATAGAAAAGCATCATCAGCATACTGTTCTAAATGTAACTTCTTTTCATTATAGAACATGCCTGCAATACTTGTGTTCTGTTTTAGCTCTAGTGCAAGAAGTTCAATTCCTATATTAAATTAACGTGGTCTCCCTGGCTACACAGAAAGTTTGGATTTGTTGCAAAATACCCTGAATCAGTGACAAATGGAATATCCAAAGTTAAAAGATTTCAGACCAGTTTCCAAAAGGTCTATTCAACAGAGTTTAAATCTTTTGTAAAGTCAATCAGTAACAGAAGACCAGATTCATTTTCTCCTCAAGATATTCTGTTAGATGATACAAAAAATTCTTGTGTTTTCACCAATAAATCTCCCTTTCAATTAAACTCTTGTGACTGCTGCGAATAACAGAAGCAATCTTGTAATCTACATTAAGCAGTGAGAGTTCCTCCAACTTTTTTTTATAGATATCGTGTATTTATCGTCGTTTGGAATGCAATTAATAATTCACTGATGCTTAAATTCTAAATAAAATGTTTCATATCGTATCTAGCGTTTAAAAACCTGAAGACAAAACCCTACATCTTTCCAGATAAATGATTACAGTTTAACGGTAAATAAATTGGAACCGGAACAAGTCTCATTTTTCATATATTTCTTACCCTCAATATTTTTTTTCTCATGGATCTAAACATTTCTGTTCATGGTTAAAAAAACGATTATGAGTTTGCAAATAATTTTGGTTTCTGCGCTTGTATCACTTTTAACAAAAGCATTTATTTTTATTTTGTATATGTTTTGGATCTATTACCCTTGTTCCATCTTCCATAATTAATTCTTTTATTGTTTTGCTTATGTAATTTATTTTTTCAAGATTTCGAAAATATTTTGATTGTTATCTTCAAACTCGTACCCTGCTTTTGATCTTAACAATTTACCTTCCACCTCAAGTCTGCTTGTTTTTTTTTTGTTGTTGTTTTTCTTGTTTTATTTTTTCTTCAGGTGTCATTATTTTGATTCTCTAAAGTATGTAAAGCAAGTATTTTAGCTTCAGTTTTCCTGAAATTTTTTATCTATTGTAAATACCTAATTGATTCTGGTCTTATAATTATTTTAAGAAATTTAAGGCATAATGGATCATAGGAAGTTAGTTTCATCTGAACTGGGTTTATTTTATCATCTTACGATAGTATTTTTATTCTGTGTTGACAAGATATTTCTTTTGCCAAATGAACGTATTCATTTTGTTTTAATAACTACGAATTGAATTTCCAGTACCTAGAACATCTTGGTAACGCAGATATATACAAGCTTAGAGTTATTGCTGTATGATCTCTGTTATAGCCAGGAATAATAGATGAATCTACAAAATTACAAAGTTTGAAAATATGTCCTCAGAGATTAAAAAATAGCCTAATCTACTCTGTTTCACATGGTTTGCTTGTCGCTAAATAAATAATCTACTGTCATGATTCACTATTCTTTTTGGATCTAGTCAATCAAGTGATTCTTGATGTCCTGGATTAGTCCTCGTAGCATGGTGTGTTTAGCATTTAAAATGTTACAAAAGTCAAGCTCAATGTCCTGAACAACAATTTAGTTACCAAAAATGATTACAGAATAATTATCAAAATTCACAATATCCTTTCTAACAAAGCCAGCATTATCATCGTTATGACAGTATAAAATCTATGTCCGTTGTTACGACTCAATGGCTTAAACAAATATGACAGAAAGAAAGTGAAACAAACAAAATCAAGTAAAATCAACAAGCAATTAAAGTGAAAATTCAAGAGATATTTACAATAACGTGAATTAAAGTCCAAATAATGCTAAGTGTCCTAATCACAATTCCAAAAATATATATTGTTCAGAATAGCCTTGAACGTCCTGAAGTACCACCAGTCTTCAATGTCCGGATGTATCACAAGTCTTGAATGCTTGAATGTCCTGATGTACTACACTGATGTAATGCGGAATGTTTTGGATGAATTTATATAAATCTCTTGCTTATTAAGCCCATACATACCTATACATACACACACACACACACACACACACACATATATATATATATATATATATATATATATATATATATATATATATATATATATAGAGAGAGAGAGAGAGAGAGAGAGAGAGAGAGAGAGAGAGGTGTACCTGAAAATTATCACATCAGAATATGACTAATTTTTATGGAAAATTATTTTGTGTACCTGAATTGTGTCACAAGAAGACATGGAGATAACAGTCCAGCTGCTAACAAAACCTGCCTTGAACTCAAATGCTATGCAAACATGTTGTTTACAAAATGACCATAATCTGACTAAAGTACAACTTACAATCATGGACACATATTATAAATTTAATATGCATAACACCATTAAATGATAGATCTAAGAATATGTATATGCCCTGGCGATCACATATGATTCTGTAAATACAAAATTAAAAATTATTTCTAAACAGGATTAGCAACTATTGCTACATTTATGGGTAAAAGTACACGTACAACCTCATTCAGCCTCCCAATAGTTTTTAACCTCAGCTGTACTATGTGTCTCTAGGAAACATATAATTGATGCATTATTCTGTTTGATACAGCCGAAATCATCTCTTTTTTTAAACTGGAACTGTGTAGACCCCTAACATTCACTGACAAAATTTTAATCTGGGTATTGTTACGGAATCATACCTTTTTACCTTTTTATAATGATTTAATTTACTAATTTATGATTTCTGTTTTAGTCTGAATAGGGGTTAGCATATCAGTATAGATACGACTAATGCTCGATCAATAAGTGGTCACATGATCAATTGCGCGGGAAATGAAGTCGACATGGATTTGTACTTTTTGGAAATTAACATTGAAAGGTCACTTTCCATACTACAATAACATTATGTTTACTCTTTAAGATTTTTAGTACACTAGACCTTTGGGTAAATGACGCGTAACCTAGTTCCTGATTGGTTCTTAGAGGGTTGTGTTATTTTGAAATACCATATTATTAAAGACGGAGAAAGGACATTCCCTTTTAATTCTGCGCACTTAGTAAAGATATATAGGGAATAATCTTGGGAATTATCATTCTTTACAATTGCTTGATCGAAGAGAGGTTATTGAAATTATTCAGTTCAGTGTGGAATTTATTTAATTAGTAATTCATCTGAATTACTATACAGCTCCGTGGAATTATCGGACATTATTCTAAAACTTGTGAGATTCCAGACTTGCAAGGATTATTTTGGATTTAATCAGAACTTGTCAGATTCAGCACATTACAGGTTATATTCATTCGGAATACCACATCCGGATTACTCGGATTAACATCAGGAAGTGAACTTTAAAACATTTTAGGACTTTTTAGGATATTCTATACTGTAAGTTATTTTAATTCTTTCACTTTGATTGTTTGTTGAATTATTTTAATTCTTTTAATATTTTAGGAATTTAAAGTTTTGCATTTTAATCTTGAAAGCTTGTTTGTGTCTTTTATTCTCTTACATTACCCCTAGAGTCGTAACAGTATCCATTGTTAAATTCTATTTTACTAAAACTTTCACAGTGCTTATAGGACTATGCATTACAAAACCGAAAACATGAAATGCACTCACATACACTCTCACACATACAAACAGATAATGTTTAAACAAACCCAGAAAAGTGTAGTACAATGTCATGCACCACTGGGTACATGTATGATGTCACCCTGCATAGAGATGCATGAGCCTGTTCTACAGCGTTGGTATAGTTATTAAATTTTAATATCCGTGAAATTTGGCTACAAATGTTTGCTCCTCCATGTTCTTGATTTACAAAATATTTCAAGTCATTACATACGAGTTCTGTATATAATGGTTCCTTCTAGATATGTGCATAGAGTGGTGAAAAATAACCCCAAATACATTTAATGAGGAAATAAACGCAAGATTTGATATTTTTGTTTCCTTAATACAAAAATAAATCTGGACACCGAAGTTTAGGGAATCATTGAAAAATGAATACCTCAGTATTCAAAATTTGTTCTTTCGGGTCAAAGATTATGACATATAATGCAGCAGGGGAAAAATGAATAAATCTCTTCCTTGTCTATCAATCCATCTATCCATTGGTGTAGACTGTTTAACAATTTATATTTATATTTACTTCCACCTGTATCATTTAATGCACTACAATCAGTAGCGTAATAACGGGGGGGGGGAGGAGGGGCAACGGGGGGGGGAGGCGGACGGGGCAGTTGCCCCGGCCTTTTGGGCCATCATCGTCGCCGCATGCGCCATTTACCCTTAGTACGTCACTGACTACAATCATTCAGAAACAAATACGAATTTTTAGCAATTCACCCGTATAATTATTTGTTTATGCAGATACATAGCATAAAGGGTGTTAAATATCAATAACAGTATATATGAACATCTCTGAACATGCCACAAAAAAGTAATGTAAACGTTCATGCTAAATAACATTGGCAACTGTGTGCTTAAGAATCCAGCATCTCAGTACCTCTCCACCAAAAATTCAGAAATTTTATGTGACCAATATGAAACTTATATAACCAATCTTTTCAAACATCAAACAATTATATGCATATGTAAGTAGCTGAAAGATTACGCGAAGATTCATACCAATTACCGGCATTGTAAAGTCACTTTTCTAAATTACAATATTTGTTCGGCATAGGAAAGTCACTTTTCTAAATTACAATATTTATAATTAAAGTTGAAAGTCTCCACAGTCTTTATGATGCGAGATATTAAAGATTCAAGTGTATTCCGAGTCAAGAGAGAAAACTATTTAACTTCTGGTTTGGATCTGATTGTTTCACAGATGGCATCAAACATGTAAACATTTTTACATTTTACCAGCTTTTGTCTTGGCCTAATCACTGCAACTGAAGGACGATGCAGAATCAGTTCTTGTATGTGTGGTTAGTTTATTTATTGGTCCAATATTTGCCGAGTGACATCTTCCACAATCCTTACTTTAAGTTTGTTCGCAATATCCTTTTTCTTCTTTGAGATATTTAATCTGGCCTCTGCACTCCAAAATTTCACAATTCGTGGTCTTGAGGCAACAGTCTTCCTGAGGATACGATGTAGCGCAAGAATATCCATGCCTGGTGGAAATTTACCAATCTTGGTACATAGATTCCCCACGTGGTAACCATGTACGAAAATGTTAGATTTTTCAACGTTTCCCCTGGATTCTCTTGGAAATTAGTTATATTAAATATGCAACAATTGAAATCACAGTGACATTTTATAATAATTTTTAGCAAACTTTGTACATGCATTGTAAAAGGTGACACATAATGTATATAATGTAATTTGACCCCTGAGTCACAGCTCAGATGCCGGTTCAACTTCGGGCATGTGGGATTAAGGCGAATATGTAATAAACAGCGTGGGGCTTTGAGATGGCGACCCATGGAAGTAGCTATTTTTTATACTTTGTGTTGTGTCTTGCTCATCACTCACCCGCCGCTAAATAATCGAAAAGCCAAAGCTGACTTATCTTGGGAAAGAGAACTGAACAATAATCAACAATCAGAATTAAATAGCATTTAAATGCCTGACATACCGTATATGTACTCTCGTTTTCTGTATCCAAGCAGAAATAATGTTACAAAT
>JAQPZY010001675.1:2175000-2255000 GCA_029931535.1 Margaritifera margaritifera | reverse complement strand
CTAAAACAAAGCATGTGGCACGCTTTACGAATCACTCTACATTCATAAATTACCCCATTTTTGCTTCGACGATGTTTCACCAGCTGTGAATGAAGGTCATGGTCATATGACGTATGGACAGGTGATCCGACTAAAAATGGACACAATTTTTGTTTTGTAAGATCAAACTGCGTAGAAAGCAAGAACAACGAATGCAAAAACAATTGGTACGGGACACAAACTTGATGTTGAGAAAAGCAATAGCCTGGTAAAATTGGAAAGAAAATAAAAATCATACAAAATGACAAAAGGTCATCAGATCACTGTTATGACCCGCTCTGACACTCTGCGTTATCTATAATACTACATAAGAGTCGACGACCAATGAAAGAAAACTACGTGCCACCTAAAATCAAATGTTTTATTGACGAAATCCGCTGATATGACGATGGAAAGGAGGAAAATTGGCAATATAAAGATTAAAGAATCATGGTTGGGTATTGATCGAGGTGTAAATCTACCTAATAATTCACAAAGTTAACATAAAGTCCTTTGGACATTATTTACTTTGTGAGTGATTGGGTTACCTTTACAGATCGATAAATACCCAACCATATTCATTTAATCCTTTAATAAGAAAGCCCTTGTTAGGTGTTTGTTGCAACTTTTAATCTTCTAGCAGCTCTCATCGTATCGTCAAAGTGCAATCGGAAATAGCGCTAAAAGTGTACACAACAAATCGAGTTAAAATGTAATGAAGCATTGTTGAGGCTCTAAAGTACGCAATTCATTGATTAAATGCAATTAAACACATACAAAGCTATCCATAAATAGCAATCATTTCGAGATGTTCATCACATGAAACGGATGGATCGAATTATATTTCAGTACACAAGATGCATTCACGTTAATTATGACGTTTTCATTAATGAAGATAGATCTATTACGTGGCCAATTTAAAATGGCAGGTAAATCAAGTTGTCAAGATCGAACGATGATAGTAAATAGGGAAATGTGATAAAAAGACATTAATGAATTTTTCACTCGCTGCACCCACACTTTGCCATGTTTGATCTATATCTCCACATTTTCTTCAACATGTATCATTACTGTCCTGCCCTCTGAAAGCAGCAAAGTAGTTTTTGGAAAGTAAAATTTGTGGTGAGATTGTACGTACATATTAAAACTGACGCTACTTTTAACTTATGCTGAAACTCATGTTTTTACTAAGCGAAAAAAAAAAGAAAAGAAAATAAGAACAATGCTCGTTTTTCGATATACCTCAAAAATTTACTTGAAAATGAAAAAATGAAGCTACTTGAATTATATTAAATAGTAAGTACAACATGAACAATTGGAATTAAAGTATGATTATATCATGGTGACTAAAGTATGATCATGTCATGGTGACTAAAGTATGATCATGTCATGGTGACTAAAGTATGATCATGTCATGGTGACTAAAGTATGATCATGTCATGGTGACTAAAGAACATGAAGGTGTTCGAATAAAAATTGGAATTCAGCCAACGATTTTAATTTGGGAAAATGCTTTCTTACATTTTAACAATATTATAGCTTAAACTATATTATTGTCACGTGTTGAACAAATACAAGTGTGTGTATTGTGGTTATGGTCCACAAAAGGCCATAATGCAGATTAGAGAAACTACATCACATAAAGATAAGCATGTGTTATAATTCTGAGATCAGAGAAACTGTATCATATGAAGATAAGCATGTGATATAATTTTGAGATCAAAGAAACTGTATCATATGAAGATAAGCATGTGATATAATTTTGAGATCAAAGAAACTGTACCATATGATGATAAGTATGTGATATAAATTTGAGATCAAAGAAACTGTATCATATGATAATAAGCATGTCATATAAATTTGAGATGAAAAACTTAAAAGCAACCACCAGGTACAAAAATGGAGATCAGTCGGATTAATCAAATTCAAAAGAGGACATCCCCTAATGAATACACCCATTTGTGTATGTGTGTGGGTGTGTGTGTGTGTGTGTGAGTGTTTGTGTCTGTGTGTGCGTGTGATTAATTATCCCAATAAATATTATATCACAAGAAATACCGAGATATGCCCTGTACGTTTCATTGCATATACCATTACTTACCTAATGATATGTTTTAGAATGTCGAGAATTATCTTTTATTTTGATATCTCTAGAAATGAAAAAGGATTTGTTAAAACTCTAGTGTTATATATATTATAGAAGTATTAGACACCTCTTCTCTTACGAGGTATTTTGTTTTAATTTATATTAACATCTGGAAGTTGGCCTTGCATATAGTCTTTGCTACGTTTCATTAGAAGAAAATAATTTTCAATAGCATGATATATATATATATATATATATATATATATATATATATATATATATATACTCTGTTATCCTTCAAATATGATACATTTATATGCAAATATTCTTTCGAGGTTGCACTTTAACGTAAATCGGCCTGAATTCTCCTGTAAGATATCTTTTTGTAACATTTGAAGTATTTATAGAGATATCGAAATGTATCTTGAACGAAAAAGATATTTGAAAATCATATTAATTACCTGTAAGTTAAAAACAATACATGACAGGTTAATAATGAGACACCAATTCATAGATCTAGATTGTATTGAACAATGCATATACATACCTACGAAAAAAAACATATCAGTGTCAAAATTACTAGTCATATTTGAATTCCGTTATTAATTGTAACGGATCTTGCCTTGCAGCATAGCGGAAAGGTTCCAGAAAATACTTATAATGTGAAGTTCCGTTCCAGCAGTTATATACAGTCTATTCATAAGGCTGTTTTTGTGCTTTATCCATTCATTAATTTTAAAGTCGTTTAGTAATCATGTACTGGTCGAAAATATTACGTGTAAGTAAATTCTATCATATCTATGCTTTGTACTTATCGATAACAGATCTTTTAATATATGTCTATTGGTCGATGCAAAGTATACAAAAACTAAATAAATAACGATGGAAGAAGGACATAAAAAGAAGAGATAAAGTGTAATTCCCATTTTGCTAAGAGCCTAATTGTGAAGCAAAACATCAACCCATTTGTCCACGTAGGCTTGATGTGTATCATTATTAAGTGTCATATATGTTCACTTTACTGTAATCTAATCAAAAATGTCAGAAGCTATATTTTGAATTGAACATCGAAACATATACAATCTGGCAGCAAACAATACTTGGTTCAGATGTTTGTTGATACTATCTTCAAAGCAGAGGAAGAGATTATTATGAGTTAAAGTAACTTCTAGATCCAAGTTAGCTATTAGAAAATAGTTTTTTCCGTTCTTTCCAAAACGTTTACTTGAACATAATGCCAAAATATGTGATCAAAAGAATCTTGTCGATATCAATAAAATCAGCACCGACTTGTGTCCACCCTTGATAATTTCAGCAAAATTGTGTTGGTTAGTAAAATCAAAATTTGATCTGAAAGGTAATTTGGTTTCTATCGTACTTTTAAACTGTTCGAGATAAAAATAACTTTAAACAAAGTTCGTCTAATGTATGGTTTACAATCAAATCTAATATTTCAGAAAATAGACGGATAGGTCGCCATTATTTTCCAGTTGTAATTGATTTTTGATTGATGTTGTATTACTTCACATAATCTATAATATCTAAAACAAAGTCATCATTGATATTAAGATGCTCCAAATTTCATTAAAATACATAAATTCGTTTTCTTTCAAAATATCCCCTACAGACATGACACCACATTTAAAGTAATTATTTTACAAAATAATAACATTAGTAATTAGTATGCGAGAATTGTTTAATACTATTTTACCGTGAACATTGTGTTACAGATTTCACATAATTACTTTCACTTCATGCTTTTGATAAGTTTTTTAGTATATGTATCCTTAATATTGTTACGTCTTTTCGGATTCTTACGTGTACTACAAAAGAGATAAAATTTCCTCCTAAGAGTTTATCTCTTGATATTTTCCGTTTTAAGATGAGATTTTTATTAAGATAGCTTTTAATCCACGAACATTTTCATAAATGTAAAACATGCATCTACCAAAGAAACACGTGGTGCATTATTTTCAGTTGTATTAATTTGTACCTTTCGGGGTATTATGTCAATTTTACAATTCTATATAAAGCTATGAAAGAATTTTCAAATATCTATTAAAATTTCTTTTTTCGGGTCAGGTAATGTGCAAGCTATATCAGTTAATTTTGATAATAAAAGTGACTTTATAATAGAAATGTTACCTCCCAAATTAAAGATTACTTGCATTCTAGATTTTACAAGTGTTTCTGCATGAATTTACTAGAGGACTTGCACCAGGTCTTGCTTGCATAAAAATGGAATTTTAATTCCACAAACATATATCATATTTGAAGACCATTGTATTGGTCTTTCTGTCGCAAAATTGTGAATAAATATCTTCCGAAAGCTAAGTCTGAAATCTTCTGGTTTCTGAAAATTTATTTTAGTCCAGCCAGTGATTCAAATTTCTCCGAAACAGTCAACGTACCATTCATAAGCATGCTCGACGGTTGTAGGAAATATAGTGTTATCAGAAAATTGAACTAAGGCAAACTCAGTATCATACATATTTATACCATAAATATCAGGATGTCTCCTCACAGCCGATGAAACAATTCCTTCAGATAATACGAATATAGATGAAGCTAATCATCAGCCTTGACGAAACCCTCTTTGAATTGGAAAAAAGGATCTCCACCTAATATTTATGACGTAAGAGTTAGCATCAGTGTGCAAAACTTCAATCAATTTGGAATAATTAATTTCCACACCCAATATATGACAAGACCTTTCTCAAATACATATCATCAACATATTTGAAAGCTGTTTCAAAATCAACTGAATGAAGTAGCCCTGGCAAATTTTCATGGTCCAAAAAATGAATAACATGTAATGTAGTTTTAATGTTTTCGCCTATATATCTCATCTTCGATGAATCCAGTTGGAACTTCATTTATTAATTTTGAGAGACATTTTTTATGCATAATTGAATTCATTTAGCAGCTAAATTGTAGTCACAATTTAATAATGAAAGAGGTTTCTAATTTTAATCGATTACATGGGTTTTGGCACACGGCCGTTAGCGACGCATGAAAGTAATGTACAAAAAGATTTTAAAAAGTGTACTTGAACAAATACAAATAATTTTCCTTTGCACTTTATGCATTTATTTTAAATATCTGTATAGCAGAGTAGAGAAATGTCTTAATGGTGTTGAGTGAAGTTTTTCTAGCCAATTTTCAAATAGCTGTGTGAAGTCATATAACATCTAAGTCATGATGCTAAATACATTTGTAATATTAAACGATACGTAGACCTTCTTTGAATGCCATGTAAAAAGAAAATAGAAAATAAAGAGTACCTCCGATCTCACAGGAGCCCAAAGTATGATTACTTTAATAGAACGAAAAGGTAATCGTGATCAGTAGTAAAGGACATACACTGTAAATGACGTAATGTGGCATGAGAGAAACCTTGAAGAAAGTCAAGAATACAACTTTTTCTGGACAATGTTTCTGAGTCGATTTCATTCATGTGAATGTATTTCGTGTCATGCAAGGGAATACAATGAGGAAGCTTTGTTTATTAAGAACCGGTAGCTGTAGGAACAGTCTGTGGTAGAGTTTTGCTTTGCCTGTTCAACTCTTAGATCTCAGCGCGCATTCGTATCTTGTGCGTGGCAGAGGTCTCTCCATAACTCTTAATTTGCTGCTGTGCTATGTAACAGACCACATGACAAAAATTAGGTGAGATATAAAGACAACCATGAAATGTGCGAAATGGATTAAAATAACTGGATTAAAGATTTTATTAAGCTTATGCATTTTTGTAGTTTGCAGATGCTGATTTGAAATTTAGATGCTATCATTGAGTTATTGAGCGAGGATGGTACTAAACTGTCTTTGTGAGTTTTTACCTTGCAAGATATATAAACTATCGCTTCATTAAAATAAAAGAATCGACAATCCTGAATAGCCACTCTTTACATTTGCCAACATTTCCAATGAAAGAACGTTGAATCAATATCTAAAGCAGACATATATATATATATATATATATATATATATATATATATATATATATATATATATATATATATATATATATATATATATATATATATATATATATATATATATATATATGCCTTAGCAATATAAATTACTTCGATCCACATCTATTGGGATTGTACTGAACTCTTAAATGATAAAATCAAAGCTATGAATATATCTTTTCAATAAAATAGACATATAAAATGGCGTCTCATACCTATATTTTTATATGAAAAAAAGTATTTCCTGCATACACTTTAACCGAAAAGTAAAGTGCCTCTCCATCACTAATTTTCGACTAATTTTATAATGTTTCATAACTAAGGTAGACATTTTGATCTTGCTGGTATTTATCCACCAATGTAGAACATTAGTTTGAACTCGAAGAAAGGGTATTTCTATGAAAACTGACTGATAGAAAGATACTTATATGAAAACTGACTGATAGAAATATACTTCTATGAAAACTGACTGATAGAAAGATACTTATATGAAAACTTACTGATAGAAAGATACTTATATGAAAACTGACTGATAGAAAGATACTTATATGAAAACTGACTCATAGAAAGATACTTATATGAAAACTGACTCATAGAAAGATACTTATATGAAAACTGACTGATAGAAAGATACTTATATGAAAACTGACTAATAGAAAGATACTTATATGAAAACTAACTGATAGAAAGATAATTATATATGAAAACTGACTCATAGAAAGATACTTATATGAAAACTGACTGATAGAAAGATACTTATATGAAAACTGACTGATAGAAAGATACTTATATGAAAACTGACTGATAGAAAGATACTTATATGAACACTGACTGATAGAAAGATACTTATATGAAAACTGACTGATAGAGATATACTTATATGAAAACTGACTGATAGAAATATACTTATATGAACACTGACTGATAGAGATATACTTATATGAACACTGACTGATAGAAATATACTTATATGAACACTGACTGATAGAGATATACTGAGGAGGATGGTGGATTATGTACTGAAATAAACGAAGGAAAAAATATAAAAAGAAAAAGACAACGATTCTGACGACACTCAGCCGACGGGTGATGTCAGAGCCAAAAGCCTATTTGCCTATTGGGGCGGAGTTTGATATTTCGTAAATACGGATCCATCGAAATGTATAACTTGCAGACGTCGTTAGGTTAATTATTTATCTTCATGTGTGGTAATTATTACGCGTCACATCTCTCAAATCTACCCCCCCCCCCCAAAAAAAAAAAAAAAAACCCGCATGCCTTTAAAGATATCTGACAAAAGAATTCATATTTAAATGAACCACATACGATTGATAAATTAACAGTATGACTGTTTTAATGACATTGAACTATATTTAAATGAACCACATACGATTGATAAATTAACAGTATGAATGTTTTAATGACATTGAACTATATTTAAAGAAGATCGTCATTCAAAAACTTAGGCAATTTAGTTCTGTGAAGGTATAATTAGGCCAAACGATTAAACTTAAGGGATCCATCCAGGAGGGAAAGCAAGTTGGGTATACCATTTTTACCACAGAAAAAGAGCTTCTAAATATATTAAAATAGATCCGAAACGAATATGACAGGATTGACTATTTATTAATGCACTAATGAACATATATAGGTATCAAGCGATCAGTAGAAGCTTATATATGTATATATATATATATATATATATATATATATATATATATATATATATATATATATATATATATATTAGGCTAATTAGGTTAAGAGCAAAAAGGCTTGCATAGGCGTGAGAAATAACGATTGTAGCTGTTTCTTTTGCTGCTCATGAATCTGTGTTGCATGCACCAAGCGATCATGTCGATAGACCATCAACATACAATCTAGATAGATACAGTCATTAGTTTAAACGTTGTCTAGTAAAGATTGAGGATTATGTTTAGAAAAATGAAAATGAATTTGATCTATCGGTAAACGTGTATGATATATTAGAAGGGGAAGACAGCTGAGGTCGAGCTGAGAGAAACTACACTAATCCTGTTAGAATAGCTTAAATATAAAGCAAAGACCTGGTGATATGCTAATTTTATTTTAACATGATGGTCGTAATGTCTATAAAGATGGCAGGTACCGCTATTTTGAAACTAAGGATTTTTCAAAATTATTGCCATCACAGATAAAGAAACATAAAATAAAAGAAAATATTTATGTAAACAATGCTTGAATTTGTTCATTGCACCATAAGATTAGTAGAACACAAAAGACTATGTTACAATGTAGACAACTTGATAGATATACTATTTGAAGAAGGCTCAGCTATAAAATTAAAATACGGTGTACCGTACGTTATTTATTGTGATTTTGAAAGTATCGTATTAACGAAGTGGCTCGTATGTGTGCCGTGCAAAGTCGGGGGACTTTGCATTTAAAGATGAAGACAAACCCACACGTACGGCACACGGACACTTTGGTACAATGTAAAGGAGGACACAGAGTGTCAGAACAATGCTAGACAATAGCAACAGCCCAATACATTCCATAAGGGTTTCGTTTGTATCTCAAATCAATGCACATGAAATATGAACCGATATTTGAAGTGTAGTGGAGAATTAACACAGCCAGAAACATGGAAAACCTATGATGCTCACAGAGAAAGATGAAATACCGTATATACTCGATTATAAGTGATTTTCTCTATGACCCTCCTATAAGTCGGGGTGTATTTTGGAACTCAGATCCGTCTGAAGGGGTGACTTCTTAGTGAGTCAGAAACGTGCTTTCGAAATATAAACAAGCCAAACTGGATAGATAGATACGAAAAATAAAGACAAAACCAGTGTAAAATACAATTATAAAAACGTCGACTTATAAGCGAGTATATACGGTACATTTTAACTCAACAAACATACGTTACATTTGTGAGAGAAATCATGCCAAAGACAGCGTGTACCAGAGGTACAATAACTGAAAACAAAGAAAATAAACAAGCAAATAATGATTTCCAGCATATAACAAATGCAATTCCAATTTTTGATATCTACAATACATACCATTGCTCATACTAAACTTGTCAGGTTATGACACCCATGTATTCATCAAGACACTTCTGGAAAACGATTCAGACGAAGAGGTAAAATCCATACCGCACAACGACGAGAAATATACGTTATGCAGCGAGGATTTCATAGTTGATAGGATCACGAAGGAAAAGAAACAAAAGTCAAAAGGACAGTTTGCTTTGTCGACTATTTTATAGGCATGACACCTAAGTATCTGAGAAAAGCATTTATCTCTAATAATCCATGGATAGTTTTGAAAAGTTTAATGAAACAGATATCCCATGGATAGAAAAGTTGTACTCATCAATGAACGATTCAAACATATCAAATGACGATTACCAATACGTTATAGAGTCAGGGAACATTTCAACCTGAAATTCTTGGAGATCTACATGACTAGTTTGTCACGAAGAATACTTTGATGCTATGTGACATTTTTAATGAGCATAGTAATGCATCTATCAAAACTTGACACATAACATTAGTACAGTGCACCAGGTTTAGTCATGATGCAAGTTTAAATATATCGGGTGTAGAACTGGAACTTTTGATAGACTGTGACATGATCTTGCTGTCTGAGAGTTGAATACGAGGAAGAATTAACACGATACCAGACAGATATGCTGAAGCAATTCATAAATACTACTTGGATAGTTATGGTAAGATAAAAATGTCATTACGCAAGATCAAGGTCAAGGTGATTTACTATGTACTTAGATCACAACAATCTTTAAGGAGGCCATGAGACAACAAATGTCGGTTAAGAATTTTTAGATGGGCAAATGATGAACAACTTAGACGGGTAGAAGAAGATCTGTTCGAAATATCAGATGACTATGATACCAGTTGGATTTTATAATTTAATTTGGAAATACCGAAAAATCTACATGATCATTTCATGGATTACCCGTTACCTTCAGATGAATTAATTCCAGATAAAATGATTTATCAGATTTGCAGAAGAAGTTCATACATGATTACAAAGATACAAAACCAACAGTACCAACACTCGAATGTACATTGGATACAAAGATCCAAACCAACAGTACCAACACTCTTATGTACATTGGAAAACATAGAAAAATGTCGTTCAAAAGAGAAATCTGAAGTTTTTCATACAATTGGGTTTAGAACTGAAAAAGGTACACATATATATCTTCTTTGATTAACAACCGTGGTTTAAATCGAGAAAGATTTTTTTAAAACTTGAAGAGTGTATTTGGTAAACAGATGAAAACTATCAGAAAAAGAACAACAGCAAAACAAAGTAAAGATGAAATTATTTTTGTAAATGTTAGAGAGATCATATATCTGCAAGTAGAACTATTTTTAACGATAATTTAGTTCTGGTTATTTAAAAAATAAAAATAAAAATTTAAAAAAAATTAACCGAACCAATTTATGGTGAATTTACAGTGTTAGAGTCATGATGTATGAATGTTTTACAACAAGTTAAAACGAATACGATGACAGAATAAGACTGCTACTGGCAGTTTCTGATTCATGGTGTATGTAAGATACTGATTCATGGTATATCTAAGATACTGATTCATGGTGTATCTAAGATACTGATTCATGTTGTATGTACGATACTGATTCATGGTGTATCTAAGATACTGATTCATGGTGTATCTAAGATACTGATTCATGGTGTATCTAAGATACTGATTCATGATGTATCTAAGATACTGATTCATGGTGTATCTAAGATACTGATTCATGGTGTATCTAAGATACTGATTCATGGTGTATCTAAGATACTGATTCATGGTGTATGTAAGATACTGATTAATGGTGTATCTAAGATACTGATTCAGGGTATATCTAAGATACTGATTCAAGGTGTATCTAAGATACTGATTCATGTTGTATGTACGATACTGATTCATGGTGTATCTAAGATACTGATTCATGGTGTATCTAAGATACTGATTCATGGTGTATCTAAGATACTGATTCATGGTGTATCTAAGATACTGATTCATGATGTATCTAAGATACTGATTCATGGTGTATCTAAGATACTAATTCATGATGTATCTAAGATACTGATTCATGGTGTATCTAAGATACTGATTCATGATGTATCTAAGATAATAATTCATGATGTATCCAAGATACTGATTCATGGTGTATCTAAGATACTGATTCATGGTGTATCTAAGATACTGATTCATGGTGTATCTAAGATACTTATTAATGGTGTATCTAAGATACTAATTCATGATGTATCTAAGATACTGATTCATGGTGTATCTAAGATACTGATTCATGGTGTATCTAAGATACTGATTCAGGGTGTATCTAAGATACTGATTCATGATGTATCTAAAATACTAATTCGTCATTTATCTAAGATACTGATTCATGGTGTATCTAAGATACTGATTCATGGTGTATCTAAGATACTGATTCATGGTGTATCTAAGATACTGATTAATGGTGTATCTAAGATACTGATTCATGATGTATCTAAAATACTGATTCATGTTGTATGTACGATACTGATTCATGGTGTATCTAAGATACTGATTCATGGTGTATCTAAGATACTGATTCATGGTGTATCTATGATACTGATTCATGGTGTATCTAAGATACTGATTCATGATGTATCTAAGATACTGATTCATGGTGTATCTAAGATACTAATTCATGATGTATTTAAGATACTTATTCATGTTGTATGTACGATACTGATTCATGGTGTATCTAAGATACTGATTCATGATGTATCTAAGATACTGATTCATGGTGTATCTAAGATACTGATTCATGATGTATGTAAGATACTGATTCATGGTGTATCTAAGATACTGATTCATGGTGTATCTAAGATACTGATTCATGATGTATCTAAGATAATAATTCATGATGTATCTAAGATACTGATTCATGGTGTATCTAAGATACTGATTTATGGTGTATCTAAGATACTGATTCATGATGTATCTAAGATACTTATTAATGGTGTATCTAAGATACTAATTCATGATGTATCTAAGATACTGATTCATGGTGTATCTAAGATACTGATTAATGGTGTATCTAAGATACTGATTCATGGTGTATCTAAGATACTGATTCATGTTGTATCTAAAATACTAATTCGTCATGTTTCTAAGATACTGATTCATGGTGTATCTAAGATACTGATTCATGGTGTATCTAAGATACTGATTCATGGTGCATCTAAGATACTGATTAATGGTGTATCTAAGATACTGATTCATGGTGTATGTAGAATACTGATTCATGGTGTATCTAAGATACTGATTCATGATGTATCTAAGATACTGATTCATTATGTATCTAAGATACTAATTCATGATGTATCTAAGATATTGATTCATGGTGTATCTAAGTTACTGATTCATGGTGTATCTAAAATACCTATTCATGGTGTATCTAAGATACTGATTCATGGTGTATCTAAGATACTGATTCATGGTGTATCTAAGTTGAGACGGAAAACATATCGAATTAGAGAATTTGTGGCTTAAGATCAAAACTCTATTTATTTAAGACGGATGAAAACGAAAGGAATGTTTGTAAATAATACAAAACGTGTAATCAAACACAATTTTACATTTGAAATGTACAAAGATTGCGTATTTAATCACAAGGAAAATTGCCATGAGATGAATTTACTCAGAAGATACAATCACGAGATATATATCATCACAATGAAAAAAGCAGCATTGTCCATGTATGACGACAAGCGTTTGTTCAGTTGACAACGTAAAAACATTATCTTACGGTCACAACAGTATGTTGTAATGAAATGGGCATTTAGGTCTCATTAGATGTTTGTTTATTTTGTTCTATTATAAAGTATTTACAATTTCTCCTTTCATTTCGTCCTGAATAACCTGTTTTTTTTCAAATACAGTTTCCATTACTTTTTTGTCCTTGAAGTAAAAGACAAGCCTAAAAAAAGTGTATTTTCTTGTAAATCTTTGATTACATAGTGGTCCTTTTGCACGATCACCAAAACTGATATTTAAGAAAACAAAACAAAAAGACAAACAAAAAAAAAAAAAAACAGAAAAAAAATTACTTTGGTTAAGTCTGGTTTTTTCTTTTTTTTTACAGTGTCAAGATTGCTACAGTCATCGATCAGAAACAAAAGAATTTGTACTTTGTACCACATGAACCAGCAGCTCTCACCATTTATCGAATTTGCCATAAGGATCTATCACTATAACATTTGTATCTTTATATAACCACTTTCCACTGAAAGTATTGTTGAACAGAAAGCTTTGGTTAGATAACGATATGATAAAACAGCCTCTGTATTCACTCTTATCAGATTTAGTACATTCATAATCTTTTCACAATTATTTACTCCACTGATTATGATGGTCTTTCAAATAAATGTATACATGCTTAAAACATAATTGGTTTAGTTGAGCGTTTTGGATGTTCAGCAAAACATCAGACATTAAATAAAAATACATTTTGCGAGCATCTACATTTTCTTTAATGTTGCTTATAAAGTTCATACCTTGTTGAACGCTGGCTAATTTAAGACCGCTATCATGCTGTCCCTTATCGCGTGTCATTATGAAACAAAGCCAGACGCAATGGTTAGCAGAGTAAAAATTGTCAACATTTATGTTACTGAGTTCTATTTGTTTTTACCATTCATTAAAGAAATACTTTGTGGCCTTTCTAAACTGTTGCATCAAATGGAAACCTTAACAGTAAACCATATTTGACAGACTTTCAATAGTCACTAAGATTTTAGCTATTGCTGAGTTGTAAAACTTGTCTGGATCACGTTCTCCAATTTTTCGCACATTATCACAATGCCGTTTAAACTCATTCTGGGAGAATCATGTTTGACGTTCGCTAAAGTTGCATTGGTGGCATGTCGATGATTTGCTCCTTAATGATGTAGTAATAGAAAAAAATAATGCCAGTTCTGTACCTTTCATTTACCGATTGTGCAGTTGATTCAAAAGTAATTGTGTCGTGCTGGAATCAAATGTTATCCAGTTCATAGTCTTGGTTGCACCTTATATCACTAAGAGGCTTTTGCAAGTGTTATGTTAAACACAAACTTCTGAGGAAGACCGTAAGGATTCAACGGACACTGATCTGTTAGAATTTTAAAGTCTAATGTTATTCTAAACGTCTCTCTGTACACGGCGAATTGTATAGCCCCATTCTGTGCATAACCTGCTCCTGATCGTAGTTTTCCCAGTTTATTATCCATAATGCCTTGTTAAATCCAATTTGTCCTAAACTAAACAGGTGATCACCAATCTGTCTTCGTCATAAAGATATTGCAATCATTCAACACAGGATATGATTATGTCCTTCCCAAGCTTTCTACCTAAATTGTTTACCACTTCATTATTAGCATCTATTTACTTTCATGCCAAACGACCTAAAGAAACTATCCGGTACAATCAGTTTATGAGGGTTTAGTTTTGGAATTGCTACCTGCAAAGTTTGTTCAGGTCTAATGCTGCCTGGGGTGTACTTCACAAAGTGATGTGTTAGGGTTGAGGTATTTTTTGCTTGTGACAGATAATGTATTTACCGTACGTTGCCATTAGTTAATCATTAACAACAATCAGAGACGTTCAAAGAAACTTGTTAGCAAAACACACTCTAACACCTGTCACAAGTGCAATGAATATGTACTAGTATTTTACTTGATCATTAGAAAGATGTTTAAATCATTTAAGTTGTTTCTGTTTTTCAGGTTTACATTATTTTCTGGATGAGTAGACGATGTAGGTCAAGCGCATCATCAAGGTTGCTTAAGTGCTGAGTCATCAAACATTGTTGTCTCAATCTCTTATTTAAGTCGTCATGTGTCAATGCTCTGTTATCATTTGACTCTGCATTTTTCTATGTAATTCTTCTAGATTTAAATCAAGCCAAATTATTTCTTCATCACCTCCTTACGGATCAAGTAATTTGAACAGATATTTACTTCCTGTAAATACTAGACCGCTAGCTATTAGTCCTCCAATAACTATTGCTTTTTTGACCAGTATATTATGTATATAGCGATAAATACTAAAAGGTTACCTTTGGTGGTGACGAGGCTCTGCAAAACATTTGCTGTGCTGTTTGAGAGTAAGATATTTCGATACTGTATCCGGCTTGAATCCAAACCTTGTGCAATGATCTTCATGGTTTTTTAATATAGCCCTAAAAGTTAATATATTGCTTTCTCCCAGACAGTACATATTTTATTGTTTAAAAAAAGTAAATAATTTGATCTCATCGTTGATTCACTGTATATGTAGTACGTTGATTATTTACCTCTAATTCAATGTTAATACAATCTATATATAATAGAATGTTATCACCATACAAGTTTGAAAAGATTGTATAGAAGCCTGATTTCTTTCTTCCAATGACATATTGCTGTAAAGCATCTATTGTGTGCAACACGTATTCAGCAAAACGTGATTGTACATAGTTAAATCCATAACTGTTAGCCAATTGTTAGGGTGAAGCTTCAGACTTAAGAGCATCCCATAACCCTTTTGTTTCTTCACTAACAAATTGAACACGATAAGGTCATAATGATACTCTGTTATAAAGTCGCATTTTCCCTTTTAGTAACGCAATTGATTCAGCACCATCTGTGAACTCCTGACACGGAACATTGCGAAAATTGTAAGGCAATCTATATCTAAGTTTAGTTTGGTTTTATCGTCAAACTCTGTTTTGTATTTATTGATTTCTTCTTTCAATGTTCTAATTTTATCATGCAAAACAATATTATTACACCATATCGGTGTTCAACTGAGTTATGACTATCCCTCTATTTTCGTTTATTTCGGTTTTAATTGTATCAGTTCTAGCACTTAATGAGAGTCTTTTTTTAATCAAATTCAATTTTGAATGCATCTGTTTTGTTGTAAAGTTTTGTAAATCCTATCTCAAACGTTTCATCCTTTTATCTATTTCGTCAATACTGCCTTTCGTCGATATTCCTCACCACTTTTGGATTAACATATTCTGGTTTAGATTGTTCAACCTCAGTGTGTAACGTTGTGCAAAATGTTGTAAATATAACGTATGTTATCGTTTTGTTCTTGTAACTCAAGTCTGCAATATATAAATCATAAATTGCATGAATAGATTTAATCGTACTTTCATTAATATTTGTTTTGTTTTTGACGCCATCTATCTTTTTGGTTATCCCTATCTAACTATTGTGCTCTTGCATCTCGGACAGAGTATTAGTGTTAGCAGTTTTCTTTTTGTTCGAGTTTGTAACTTTTGTGCTAAAATCATTCATTAGCTTTTTAATTTCTTGGTCCGTCTTAGTATCTCTCAAATTATTATCATCCAGTGTCTTATGTATTTAAGCATCTACTCACTTTGTACAAAATTTATATTAGCTGCATCAGTTCCTTTAACAGGGTCACTTAAGTTTATAATAGTGAAGTGAAACACACAGGTTACAGGCACACAGTGCAATTTGATTACTTTTTCATCTTTACGTTTTATGCTAATATTTAATATGTTTGTAGTTTACTTCTGTATTTGCTTGTAAATCCATTAACATAGTATGAAACAAAGTCACCATCAAAAATATTTTTAACGGGCAAAGAAAGTAAAATAGTTAGTATTTAAATATTTTGCTGTTTGTTATAAATCTATTCGAGATATATAATGAATCCTAACAATTTCAGTTGCAGTTGGTAATATTGACCCCTGTAATTGTTTCTAGGAGTGAATTTAACTTTTGAGTTGTGCTTGAAACATTTGTAATCTATACTTTCTTCGTTGTTACCATTTGGAGCTTTTGCTTTTTTCACTTTATTCAAGAACATTTAGAGGTTGTTAAAACAATGTTGCTTTATTCTTGTCGTTTATTGAACATAGGACGTCAATTTTTAGTTCCACAGAAATATTGGTTAGAACGAAGAACGAAATATATCCTTTGCACCCATATCGACAGTATAATATTTCTGTTGTGAACTGGAATTTTTATATAGATTTCTTTTTCATGGAGTCCGTCGAGTGAGCTCTTTTTGATGAACAGGTAGGAGAAGCTGAGACTATAATTGATGATAACCACGGAGTAATTGATGGTGGAGAGCTATAAAACGACACTAAGAAAATACCTGGTACAATCAATATATTTTGGGCTTAGCTTTGGTATTGCTATCTGTAAAGTTTCTTCAGGTTTAATATTGCTAGATATACAATTATGTGTTGGACGAAAGTATTTAACTCACTGTAGTATCATTTCCGACTTATGAGAAGTTCTGTATTTGCAGTACGTTGCCGTTTATCTAGCAATTAAAGCTGTTCGATCTTTATTATTTATTACCTAGAAAAACTTGCAAATAAAATCCGCACTAACATCCACCACTAGTGCAATGAATATACTCGTAATTTACCTATTAGAAGGTAGATAAGAATCATTAAATTTGGGTTGTCTTGGTTTTCAAGTTTTACTTTATTTTCTGGTTGACATCCGGATGAGTAGGTGCACATAGATCAACAGCTTCATTCAGCTTGTTTAATATTTAGTAAGCAAACAGAGTTCTCTTACTTTTTAATTCATGTAGTCAAGTGTCTTTTTATGTTTTCGTTGAACTCTGCAGTTTTTCTTTGTAATTCTTTGAGACTTTACCATGCCTAAATGAGTCTTCATCAAATCCTTTAGGATAAAATATAAATACTAGACCATTAGGTATTGCTGCTCCAATAATTACGCATGCTGCTGCCATTCTTTTTATGAGTAACAAAGTTGTATACTCTACCAGGAATTATTACACTTAATCTAGGAAATTCAGGATCTTTTAAAAATATGGTTAAAACACTGTTCTATTCTAGATAATATGTACGGGATATTTTCATATTGTGACGATTGGATTCCTTTTTAAGGTCTATTGTGTAAGCAACATGTTTTTTGTTTGTTGCTAATCCAATACATAAGCCAGTGCTATGCAAACATTCAACGCACACGTTGATACAAATTGTATACAAGAATGATTTCTTTTTTTTTTTTTTCTTGAATGACATATTGCTGTGAAATATATATTGTGCGAAACTTGTGTTTCGCAAAACTTGATGGAGTATAGTTAAATCCATACGTAGCAAGCAATATTTGAGGTGTTATTTCAGACTTAAACAGATCTAGATATAAGAACCTTTCATAAGGATCGACAACATTATACTTTCCAGAATATATAGTTTCTATGTACTTCAGTAGCAATACCATCTGGATACTCCTGACTTGGAGCGATGCAATCGTAAAGCTGTAAATATCCAAGGATATGTTTATTTTTTCTTCAAACGCCTTTTTGTGTTATCGATTTATTTTTTTAATTCATAAATTCTTTCACCCAATGCAAGAATCATCATGCCTTTTTGTGTGTTCAATTCAGCAGACAAATAAGTGAAGCAGGTTAAACACAGTGTCCCAGAAAGGCTCTACTAATAATGCTGGTCAGTGCTCATGCCTAAACGAGGAGGGTATAGTAGTGATGATGATATTATTATTATTATTATTATTATTATTATTATTATTATTATTATTATTATTATTATTCGTAGCAGAAGAAGTAGAAAGACGAGGAGAAGGCGAAAACGAAGAGGATGAGATAGAAGAACCATCAATAGTAGTAATAATAATAGTAATACTGATAGCAGTTACGGTAAAAGTATAAGAATCAGAAGTATTTAAACTATTTAGGGATAGCAATCTTAGTATTAGTAATACAACCGTCATATTAAACGCTGTGTAGCATTACAACAGTGATAGGAGTAGCAGCATATTTCAAGAATAAATTAGCTTTATTATTCGTTCCTTTTGTAATCAGAATTATATAATAATTTACAATTCTTTGCATTCTAAAAAAAATTAATACAAACCAACAACAACAAAAAAAAAGAAAGAAAAATAAAAAACGAATTTGCAATAAGTCTATTTTGCTAAATTGTGATAATATCTCAGAAATTATTCGGTCAAAGCGCTTACAAATCGTGCCATTTTAGGGAACGTTTGTATTTGGTAATCGCAAAATATAAAGTGGATAATATGCAGATTTTTCCAAATTGTATATAATAGTGTCTTGGTATGGATCATAGCGTTAACATAAGAAAACATTTTATTGATGGAAATATAGATAAAGAACGGCACAGTATACGCTTATCTCATGTTTAATAGTCCTCTATGTAGGCACCAGTAGGGGGGTATCGTTGACTCTTTAGGTTATTGACCAACGGGAATCAGTGACCTCGACTTTTGGTCAAGGTATGCGATCGTGAACTAAACTTAATGTGCAGAAACCATTATGCTCCTACTAGACTTACCATGACCGTGACCACTGAAATGGATACCCCAGAATCTATAAATTTCTTTATTTCCCTATGTGTAAGCCATCCACAAAGCTTGGACAAGGAACTTAGTCTAAAATAAAAGTTATTCTGTAAAAAACATTTTCTTTTTAGCCACAATGACACTGACCTTTAATCTTTTGACCCTAAAATCAATTGTCCTCTTCCAGTCATTAAGTGCTATCCCTCCAATAAAACTTTGGTCAAGGTACGTGTTCTAGAACTAAAGTTATTATGCAAACAAACAATTTTCTTCTTCCAGTCACAGTAACCTAGACCTTCGACATTTGATCCCAAACTCAGTAGGCTTCTTTATTTCCTAATGTTTAATGCATTCACAAACTTTGGAGAAGGTACGTGTCGGTAACTGAAACTTTTGTGTAAAACCATTTCTCTTCTCTCTGTCTCACTAACTTTGACCTTTGACGCTCCAAACGAAAGGGTTCTTCCTTCTCCAAGTGCAAGCCATCCATAAACTTTGGTCCAAATATGTGATGTAGAACTAACGTTATTCTGCGGAAACCATTTGTATTCTCTTAGTCACAGTAATCCTCACCTTTGATGTTTTGACCCAAAAATAAACTGGCGCCAAATTCAAGCCATCTACAACGTTTGGTAACTGTAAGTGGTGTAGGATTCGAGTTATTGGTATTCTTTCAGTCACAGTGACCTTGACCTTTAATCTTTTGACCTGAAGATCAACTGGGTTCTTCCTTACCCTAAGGGCAAGTCATCCACGTAGCTTGGTATCTGTACATGGTGGAAGCCTTGAGTTATTGTGCGGAAGTAATTTTTCTTTATTCAGTCACAGTGATCTTGATTTTTGACCCCGAAGTCGATAGGGTTCTTCATTACCGCAAGTGCAAGCCATCCACAAAGTTTGGTAACTGTAGATGGTTGACAATTCTAGTTATTGTGTGTAATCGAAATTTGTAGCAAACAGAAGGACTGACGGACGGACATCACAGCATAATACGCGCCGCTTTATGGTCGGAGTATAAAAACTACGGACTTGCCTCATTTCCTTATGCTCATTCTTTTAGTTGAGGTTGACTTTTTAAAAAAATGAATTCTAATTGTTACTTGAATTTGTTCAACATATATAGTGTTAGTACCCAATCATTAAAAAACCAAGAAAACTCAGCACGAAAACTTGATGAACAATGTGTTGCCTTGTCAACATTGTTGTTGTTTTGAAACAACAGCAATAAGGTTTATCTCATCGCGATAACTGACTCCTTGAATATCTTTCACTACCAAAAAATGATTTTCTCTCATAGTACCAGCTAACCAAGGATATGGTCAACCGTTGAGGGAACAAATCCCGAGGTTTTCAATGTCCTGTGTAGGTTTGCTCTCTCACGATAAACTGGTCATGACTCTTTTATTTATTTTTTCACCTACCATATGGTGACTGTCTCTTACAGCACCAGCTTTAACTATCAAGAGAAATAATCTTGATGTTGTTTCAATATCTTGTGTTATTTGACCAGGCAATGGGTATTGTTAATCGATACAATCACCAATCAATCGATGTTTATGGAGTTCCACACAAGTCATCGTTTGTCTTCTATTTTTCGAACCGCCTTCTACGTGGATATACTAGTAATATAAATCCTGGGTGCAATACAGAAATAAAGATCTTAACTAAACTCGGTGTCATCACCCATGGCTTTCCAAAAGAAGATATCCCGGATGAGCTGATAACATATTTTTGTGCCCGTTCAGTTCAGTTTGTTTAACAAGATGAAGTCCAACTGTTAATGAACATCGGTATGAATATGCAAGGATACTTGATTAAAATCCATTTGACCTACATTCTAAAATTGGGATCATTAAAATCTCATATTAGTATTGTTGTGAAACAATTCATTGATTAATGTTTTCATTTCTTTTCAAACGAAATGCTAGGTTGTAACACATAAATAGATTACATAAACAAATGTGAATCCGTAACGATTGCAAACATATTTCTGTACCATCTTGGTGGAAGGCAAAATTCGCAAATTGATATTTACCCCGTTATATTAGCATCCCAACGACTCATTGAAGCCACATTGTTACGCATTCACAGTGCTTCCATATCTGTTCGACTTTTCCACCACAGAAAAAAAATCCTATTTGTAAGAGTAAATGTCACAAGTTTGTTCCCAAATTAGTTTCATCGACGGTGGTTTGCTGTGAACGAACGTTTAGTTTTCCAAACCTCTCTCGGGGATGAACCAAAAAAAACCTGGCGCCATCTCACTTACATGCTACATAACTTCTTGATTCTGTAAGTAATTACCAGATTTGCCTGATAACAAAGCTGTAGCAATAAGCTTTCCTTATCAAAGGTATTTATATCAAACATCACGTAAATGCATCCAATGAATTTATTTTCCGAGAAATGTGAAGGTAAAGTACACTGAATCAGCCACAAAATTCGGTCTGGTGATAGTGCCATTTGATCAAAAGGAATGGACCTCGCCAGTTCCTTGCCACTGAAGCTATCTATTGCATCAAGGGGATCTTAATTCTCTTTTTATGTTAACTTTTAACATATGAAATTTAATATAAACACAAAATAAAAGACAATGGTTTCGAAACTAATTAAAATAGAAAATACCAATTAACGTACATAATGAGAATGATATTTAGTGTTCATAACCTCTTAGTACACTCATCCTAGAATTGATGTGCTTTTTTAAAGGGACTGTTTATTTTGTAAAGTAAATTCGAAGAAGAACTTTAAAAGAAAAGCAAATTCGTTTGTTTTTTTTTACTTAAAAGTTACATCAGTGCAATATAGTTGAAGTATTTTTTTATATTTGAAAGTCCTACCAGTAAGAACAGTGTTACGTGGATAACAAACGATATCCAATTAGAGGTTAAATCGCGATAAACAGATTCGCTCAGACTTCACAATTTAGATCTAGAAGTCCACTGATTAAACTCTATCGTGTCCACAAGCCTCTAACCCAAAGGAAATTGGACTTTAGCGTGCAAGGTGCCGGTGCGCTCTGATTTAAAGTAATGAAAACTCCACAGAGTTCGTAAAGAGCGTCCATTAATAACGCTTCTGAACTCTCTTCTGACAGCAAGCAGATTTATGGCGATGAAATCCTGATTTCTCGGAACTTTAGCCTCTTGTGACCATGCAATTTCTGAAACAGATCTGCTGATATGCCGACAAAAGGTGATAAATGGGAATGATATAATACAAATTGTAACTAAGAAGCTCACACAATTTCTTTAGATATTGTACTTTTGTGACTAATTAATTTGTCAAGAAATATCATGAATATAAGATTTCTGATTTTTTGTCGATTATGGTAACAGTCGGAAGTTCATCGTGCTCGATGATATTACTGGTACTACTACTACTACTATTTATTATTATTATTATTATTATTATTAAATCGATTAAAATTAAGATGATAAAAATAATTTCGGTAGCTGATTATAGTTATTGCTACTGCTTTAAGTTCAGTTATTATAATTATTAATTTAAAAGTTCGGGATTAATCTTCAACATCACGATCATTTTAAAGATGAAGTTTGTTTTCTTGCTCGAGTGATATTGGCTTGGACTGTGTTAGGTTACTGAATAATTCTCATCCAGGCCAAAGCATGATCACTTGATAGTCACTTCCCAATGACTTTATGTATGATAGTAACTAGACACCAGGCGTTTACAAACTCTGGAAAATTGGAAACAAATGTTAACTTACAACAGACGTCATGGTATTTGTTGTACTATCTCAGTGGTCCCAAGAATCAATTGTATTGTTCATGTTGGCTGTTGGTAGCAATTTGGTAATTATTTACCATCTTTTGCTGTATTGTCAAGGTTCAAGCATAATTTACGACCAGAAAACGAAGAACTCTTCTACTTGAAATGTAATGAGCGGTGTTGATATTCAACAGTAGAAATTATAATCGATCAAAAGCTACGAAACGTGCATGAAACTGTTAAAAAATCATTAATAGGAACAAAACTTTCAGGTGCTGGTCACGCGATCCGGAAGCTCCGATTTAAATTTCAGTACACACGATGAACTAATTAGCTAAATGGTGAATCCTGCGCTAGTGATGGATTTATTTTGTGACCATTCTGTAACGGCAGATGAATCAAGTTTTTAAGCTCCAATAGCATTACTGAAAGAGAGCAAAAACGTGGCAAATAAATAAATAAATCAGAGCGCTCAATTTGTTTCCCTTGTTCTACAGCAACAGTTGTGGTTTATTATATTAAATCTCGCCTCTTCTCGTACGGGATGACTTTCCTGCATTGCGTAAAATGGCAAAATGACGCTAAAGCAAAGTTTGTAGTAATCTCTATCTATCTGTCTGTCTGTCTCTCTGAATATGCTTAGAAGAAAAGAAATGTCCTGCCAGAGCCCATTATGTACATATCCTAACATAACCCAGCATTTGCAGGCTCCTGAATTGCGTGTAATCAGTGGTTGGCACCGTGCTGCAGAAATATTCTTTAAACACAAGCCCAATACGTAAATCATCGTCATTATGCAATTCTAATTTCTCCTTATAAAATGCATTTTATCTGGAAGATTTTGTGGTTCTAGGCTTGATACATTGCTTGATGAAAAAAGGCTCCGAAATATTTCAGTCAATCGTTTTGATCCGGCTGTTCCCGTAGTATTCTAACAAAATGGAGAAATGTCCGATTTTGCGTTCTATCGTGGATTAATTTCTGAAGAGTACTATTGAATGAGATGACTTAACCACTTCTGATTTTGTGAAGATTTTATCCAATGGATTCGATCTTAAATTAATACTCTTTGTTGTCTACACTTCTACAAGGGAAACCAATATACTTATTTTGATCCACAATGTGTAAGTGTGATAGTTACATCTGTAATATCATAAACACAAGTGAGAATAATCATGATATTTTGCAGACCTTGTGGGTCTTAAGCATGTAACATCAGTACATATTTTATTAATGTTTTGAATTATTTGCGCCTGTACTGAACGTATCAAACTAACATGCGGGGTCTTGTGGCTCATGCAATTGTGAATATACGCCTCTAATTGTATCTAAAGATTTCTATTCCAAATGAATACGAAGTATTGCCTTGTCCGTTCTTTCGTCGACTGATTTCGTTATTGCGTAAAGTTATCTCTTCCAAACGGTATTAAAACACTTACATGACCGTGACAAATGTCACGCATAATCTAGGTGACCGTCACAAATCTGGCAGGTGGTTTGCTTTTGTTTAAATCTCAACAATTCAAAGCATTTTCTCCGTTCGTGTCATTACCATGTCGCCATCCACCCTCCCAAAAAATGAAAAAAATAAATAAAAAATTAAAAACATAAAATAATAATAATACAAAAATAACAAGGCCTGTTATATATTAATTTTTACATCCCATTTATATCAAAGTAGCCGGAAGCTGGTATCACACTTCATGGTCTGGGGACTTGGAAGGGTTAACTATAATACTCTTCGAAACATTATGCGGAAATAATCGTCTTTTTCAGGTGTTTCTAAATTACAAAGAATGTCTTCATATGGATTGATGAGAAGCAGAGAATTATTATAATAGAGTTTTAATTTCACAATGGAATCACAATCTGCGATATGGAAATAACATTCATTTTGAGTTGATCAAACAATACTATTGGTAATGTTGGTGGTGGTTGTGTTGTTGTTGTTGATGATGATGATGATGATGATGATGATGATGATGATGATGATGATGAATTCATGGTTAAAAACCCTAAGATTGATCTGTTTTGTTGTCATCAATAATATTTCTCTCTTTTCTTTTTTTAAGCTATATTTGCATATTTATAATGGGTGCGCAAACCATGCGTATATTCACAAGTTTTCAGACAATGAAGAAGAAAAATCATCTTAATCTGATAAAGGGGGCATGAAGAAATCTAAGGACAGGAACAAGTGCGCGTCAATACTTTTCCAATCAGCCAAATAATGCGCGTCTGTCTCTTGATGCACACATAGCTGGAACGCTGGCTCAGATATCGGAAAAGGCGCCCGCCTTACAAATAGTCACATAAAACCGACCCGCTTAAGATCCATAGAACGTTTTCAAAGTTATTTCCCATCTGATACAAATTGCATGCAATTAGCTAAAAGATGCTTTCATAGACGACATCCGTTTTCAGAAGATATTGATTTTTGTAAGACATTTACGTAGACAGTCTGAATCATGTTTTTTTGACGCAAACCGTGACTTTATTTTTATATTAGCAACCTTCATATTTAGAATAATGGAGTATAATAGAAGAAAAATTGACATGGTCTTGTTATTATATCATTTTGATCTATTGGTTTCTAGGAGAAGAAAATTCAGTTTTTATAACTCAGGGCATTTCTATGGCGACTTTAATACTAATTTTAGTAATTTGGTTTGACATCAGGACACCATAGCGTATATTTAACTGTAAATAAAGCCCATGGAAAAACTTAATATGCATTGGTATGTTTTAAACAAAGTGATTTTCTGGCACATTTACAGGCTCATCAATAAAACGAGTAAGTGTATAATCAGAGTTTACGAGTAATCACGAAGACATTGTCTTTATTGTCTTAACTGAATGCCATTTCATTGTGTCTTCATTTTATATGAGCTCGAGAATACGTTTCCAGAGGTAATATCAGTTTTAAATGTCGTAATAAAATGCGTCTTTTTACATCTTGCAGCTATGAAGAAGAGCGACACTTGATTAGCGGACTGTTTGAAATCTGCCAGGATTTAAGATGCGACGATATCGGTGTACAAGTGCATTTAAGGACTTCATGTGTTGGTGTACAAGTGCATTTAAGGACTTTTGTGACAAGCTTTTAAGATATGCTCTTATTCGTGAAAGATCGCTTTGAAAAGATATCCTTTGGACGAACATTAGACAAATGCAAGAGAAGAGTCAATGTAAATCATATCAGCAAATGATAATAACAATAACAAACGGAGTCCAAACGTTTCTGATGTATTTATCATATAAAGTAGACGGTGAACGGAACTGCACACCTCATACAAAATACATCCAAGTATATGAAAGGAGTTGTCGATATTTTCGAATTAATTAATTATAAATTACAATGTTTCGATAACGTAGTTTGCTTTTAGTAGAATAATTTGGAAAATGGTAGTTGTGACTGCCTAAAACTGGTCGTCTCTTCTCATGACAGTTTTCATGCAAATATTATATTTTATTGCAAAATTCCAGTGAGCAATTACAGTATATAGAAAAGCCAACCCTAGCCCAGGCATCCACTTAAACCAGCTTAAACCGGTATTAGCACTTTAACCAGTATTTAAAAAGCTGACTGACCAACATATGACACTCTACCATTTTCATTTTTTTTAAAAATAAAGCGGCTCACCATCTTTGCACAGCAAACAACCTCAAACCGGTTTTCAAAATTGTGACAAAAAAACTAGCTCATCGACTTTTTTTTCTCAAAAAGCACTCGTCTAGGGGTAGGAATACTACCTTTTAAATTTAAAAAAGCTGGTTTACTTACATTTTAAAACTTTTTCGACTACAAAGCTGGTTCACCATATGACAATCGACCATTTTATTCTTTTTAACTTAAGATGGCTCACCATATGACCATCCGAAACTTTTATTTATTGATAAAAAGCTGTTCATACATTTGTAAAAGACTCATCTATGACTACTACTTTTTAAATTTTGAGATTAAACTTGCTCACTATCATTTTTAAAAAGTATGATTACTACTTTAAATTTGGTTTTTTTAAACGCTGGCTCTCCAGGTTTAAAATATAGACATATTTTTGTACAAGCACTGAGTTGAGAAATTAGGCACAGTTTTATATGTAGTGCGCAAACAGGAAGTGAAAATTAATCTTCATGTAGACTAGAAATTATAGTAATATTAACTGACTGAAATAGCTCAATGTGCATAAACGTTGGATTTGTAAACCAAAGGTATCCGCCTAAATTAGTGCGCATATATAATTGGGTACCACCTTAGTACCTAAATCTAACCCTGTATAAAGCAGATCAAAAGTACAACACCATAAGTTTACAAACCAAAAATAAAAAAGTAATTAATATAATTTTCTACGCATCCCAGGTCAGCCAGAAAGGCGCTGGAAAGGTGCTGCTTTATGCAGAATACATGCAATGGGAGCCTTGTAACACAATGTAGTTTAACGTACCTCTGAACATTGTAGCCTTTTGTTTCGCCTAGGCTCTTCAATCGGGGTTATAGTTAAGCGAACACACAAATGGCCAGATGAGCCACTATGTGTACAAATGAAGCACCCAGGTCAGCCAGAAGGGCGCTGGTAATGTGCTTGTCCCATGTATGACTTGCATAAAGAGCCGCGTGAAACTAGCTACACAAAAAAATGTTCGAAGTGAGGACCACTTATTATGGTTTGGAAAAAGAGGTAGCAAGGAAATGCGACGTTCCGCTGTGGGTGTTAAGTGGCTTCTTTCCCATATAATATCCACAGGGGGAGAGGCTTTAGGTACTGAGGTAGGCAGTTTGCAAAAATTGTTTAAAAAATACAATCAATTAAATATATTTATTAATTAAATGGAATTCAAATTTAACCAAGTAGCGCAACGTAACATTGTTCAGCTACTAATTGTAGCACATTAAATTCGCTAATTAATATATAATGTTTTGCCTACCCTCCTCCACCCACATCGAACACCTTATGGCTAATCCATTTTTTTTAGCACCTTTTTAAAGCTCTTTTTACCTAATTTTATGTAAATAATTACCCTATTTTTAAGCATAGTAAAAGAGCTAACAATATATAATTTGTGCCAACAAATAAACATTTTGGGCGACATTTTTCTTGGTTATTTTTTATTTAAAAGTATATCTTTTTCTTAATCAATGGAGAGCGACAAAATATTGATTTTTATCTAAAAGAAAAAACATAAGCAAATTTAAATTCGCAGCAACAGGGTTCTTATTACAGGATGCATACAAAAGTAACTTCTTAACAGAATGTACAATAGATAAATTCTCAGTATTAGTTTTTACACAGTGGTGCAATAAACTTTGTAATACGAGGATACTTTTATGAATTTAGATTACAGAGATATGGTATTCAAATTAGAATAAAACACCATATCGTATGTAAGAGAATACTGTTATACAAGAAAGATGGTTAAGAAAAGATTAGGCAATACTTGCATTACAAATCCGGAATATATTTTTAGAGTACCATATAAGGCAGAATTAGCAACAATAGAACACAATAAAAAGCAGAATTAGCAGCTATAGAACACAATAAAAAGCAGAATTAGGATCTATAGAACATCATATAAGGCAGAATTAGCAGCTATAAAACACCATATAAGGCAGAATTAGCAGTATAGAACACAATAAAAAGCAGAATTAGCAGCTATAGGGCACCATATAAGGCAGAATTAGCAGCTATAGAACACAATTAAAGCAGAATTAGCAGTTATAGAACATCATATAAGGCAGAATTAGCAGCTATAAAACACCATATAAGGCAGAATTAGCAGCTTTAGAACACAATAAAAAGCAGAATTAGCAGCTATTGGGCACCATATAAGGCAGAATTAGCAGCTATAGAACACCATTTAAGGCAGAATTAGCAGTTATAGAACACCATATAAGGCAGAATTAGCAGCTATAAAACACCATATAAGGCAGAATTAGCAGCTATAGAACATCATATAAGGCAGAATTAGCAGCTATAAAACACCATATAAGGCAGAATTAGCAGCTATAGAACATAATAAAAAGCAGAATTAGCAGCTATAAAACACCATATAAGGCAGAATTAGCAGCTATAGAACACCATAAAAGGCAGAATTAGCAGTTATAGAACACCATATAAGGCAGAATCAGCAGCTATAGAACACCATAAAAGGCAGAATTAGCAGTTATAGAACACCATTTAAGGCAGAATTAGCAGCTATAAAACACCATATAAGACATAGTTAGCAGTTATAGAACATCATATAAGGCAGAATTAGCAGCTATAAAACACCATATAAGGCAGAATTAGCAGCACAATAAAAAGCAGAATTAGCAGCTATAGAACACAATAAAAAGCAGAATTAGCAGCTATAGGGCACCATATCAGGCAGAATTAGCAGCTATAGAACACCATATAAGGCAGAATTAGCAGCTATAGAACACCATATAAGACATAGTTAGCAGTTATAGAACATCATATAAGGCAGAATTAGCAGCTATAAAACACCATATAAGGCAGAATTAGCAGCTATAGAACACAATAAAAAGCAGAATTAGCAGCTATAGGGCACCATATAAGGCAGAATTAGCAGCTATAGAACACCATAAAAGGCAGAATTAGCAGCTATAAAACACCATATAAGGCAAAATTAGCAGCTATAAAACACCATAAAAGGCAGAATTAGCAGTTATAGAACACCATATAAGGCAGAATTAGCAGCTATAGAACACCATATAAGACATAGTTAGCAGCTATAAAACTTTCTAGATAATTGAAGAGACTACCAAGTATGGTGTCTAAGAGATTGCAGATTTAAAATAAGGAAAACAATGTTGAAAATGGTGGTGAGCCAGCTCTGTTCGAAAAATTTTAAACGTCTAATTCATATCCATTGACGAGTTCTTTTTAAAGAAGAAAAAACCCAACAACCTTAATGAGCACCTTGATGAGCTAGGCTTTTTACTCAAAAATATTGAAAGTCGGTTTGAGGTGGTTGGATAAGCGAGGATGTTGATACAGCTTTATTCAACAAAAAATAAAATAATAATTTTAAAAAATGGTCGAGTGTGATATGTTGGTGAGCAAGCTTTCTAAAAACCAGTCAATAGTGGCAAACCGATTCAAAGTGGTTAAAGCGGTTTCAAGTAGATGGCTGTGGGTAGATCTGCTTTTCTATTTATTGGATGGCACGATGTTAGTTGACTATTTCGTCATGTTGCGTGGTCGTGACGTCATCGACTTTACGTGACGTCATATATTTAGGTTCTTAGTGTCATGCAATTAAAATGGCATTTGTACGATTCTAAATGAAATTAAAATGCAATTAATTTTTAGAAATTGTGCAATAACAGAATTATAGATATTTGTTTCGATGAATATAAAGTTTTAAAAACCAGTAAACCTATCTTATTGATATTCGCTTCGCGCCGGCCAATACGAGGTTTACTGGTTCATAAATATAGGTTATTAATCCTTTCCCTCTCAAGAAATGTACACTTTACGTCCATATTACCTCAACGACGTTGTTTGAAAAAAACTATTTCCTCAGAAATTCTTCATTATTTTGAAGGATGCGAATTTCTCTCAGTTGCAAGCATGTAAAATGGATAAATATTGTTCGATTTAGATAAAACCTACAAATAATATAGAATACATGAGAGACAATGTCAAAATAACTTTTCAAAACATTTTGATTTATATATGCCTTGTCATCATGGTAACAGAATGGGTAATGAGTTTAAAATTTTTTTCATGATCATTGATATTTCGTTGATCTACATTAACTGAACGATGCAAAAACAAACGTTACACGAAATAAGGAGAGACAAAAGCAAGCAAGCAAACACATATTGAATATCTAACTACAGATAAAGGTCACAGAACTGATGGAATCCATTTGTAGTCAATGACATTACAGATTTTATAAATAATACATTGATACAAGTGAAAATTTTACATATCATAATAAAGGCAAAAACATTGTTGATTAGACCCTCAAAAAATAACACAGTATAGATATAATGTAAAACATCAAACGAAGTGACCATGACGTGTTGTTACTGTCAAAGGAGATTATCAGCAATGGTTACCATGGTACCCAATTTAGCAGGTAGATGAAAACTTATTTACAGAAACACAAAATTTCAGTGTCTACCTGAATTTATAAACTGCATAAGTAAACATGTTTTCTGCAAAGAATGCTACAAGTAATATTTTTTGTACAGATATTTTATAAAATGATACAGTTTAATCTTTCTGTTGCACACGGTTGATGATAAAAGAAGAAAAAAGACCAATAAACTTTGGCTGTTATATGCTGAAAAATAGTTAATGCGAAAATCAACCTTAAAATATTTCGTAGAGATCTTGATTTTCAAAGCAAGATAAAAGCATGTCAATTGTAAGCAACATTAAAAAAAAAACAGTTGTTTTACCATTCTGGACCCGCATAATTGTTTGTTCCACTATGATGGAGAAGAAAGGATCTTTCTCGAAGTGTTCAAGGAAATACAAAAATAATTTGGAAAATACATACAATTATGGCTCCCAGGGTTGAATGGTGTTTTACCAATGCAAATACACTTACTCTTTCGAAGGCTTGGTATTCGTATCCCACGCTGTTGCGCGAGTTGTTTTAGTTGAATCACAGTCGGCATACTGTTATATAAGGGGAAATCTTTGTTTAATTGCAAATTCCGTCAAGACATTTTTTTTTAGGAATTTGTACTTTACCGGGCTTGGAAACGGCAATTGCCTCAATCCTGGCTATTATTTCATTTACTTCGGTATCGTTTTCATCAACTTCGTCGGGTGTTTCCTCAACAGTGTCGGGTATTTCTGCAGCAAAGCTGATTACGAGACTTTATTCCGATACCACATTTGAGACATGGTCGAGCACCCGAATCAACACCTAACGCGAGCAAATCTGATTTACAGTATTCATAATGGCATGTTCTGCCGCAGAGTTCATGTTTTCTAAGGCATACACCTTTGCATTGATTTCGTCACAATGCCATTAAACTGTATATATATATATATATATATATATATATATATATATATATATATATATATATATATATATATATATATATATACATTTTTTACCCACCCTAAGAAGGTGATATTTAATCTTACATCAGGCTCTGCTAAATAAAAAGTCTCGTTTTCCCGATCCGGGCCAAATAGGTTAGGTCTTAACTCATCTATAATTTCCTTCAATCTTAACTCATTGCCACTAAGTACCGCGAATCTTTCAGTGTAAAGTCGTACACCAACTTGTAAATTAAAATTTACATATTTGTATCCAATAATATGAAACGTTTTGTGCCACTTATACATATAATCCATGGATTCCGTTCTTTGATGAAATATATCTTTGGTAAATGTATCACACAGAGCCAAATGTTTTGATTCTAGCTCGTTGAATAATTTTTCGTAATGCTTTTTATCACGGTCGGTGAGTGTGTATATCATTGTTATATTAATGCTAAAACAATTTCTCTAATTGATTTCATCTTGGTGATCTTTTTTACTGCTACAATATTTGCTTGATGTTTCAGTGTCATCGTCATTATAGTAATATCTGTATATAGTCAACATTAGCGACTTTATTTTTCTTGCACAAAAATATCAAATAATACGTTTCAGGGTTTTTCTCATAATATTGACCAAGTCGAGATCTTTGTTGTTCCAAGATAACTCCCAAGTTGATTAATTTATCACGATATGTGTTTCAAAAGTCATACAACATATCTTGAACCTCTTTAACAAATCTGTATAATGCATTTAAGCGAAACAGAAATTTAATCTTTTCTGTGACGTTTCGCACACTCCATTGGTCTGGTAGATTAATTCCAGACTCGGATATCTTCATAAATTTTTTCAGAATACTATATGTATCGATCTGTGGATTTTTCGTCATTTATATATATATCAGGGTAATTTTCTAATATAAAAATATTCTCTGCGGCAGTTGGTATCTAATATTATTTAAAGGTATAACATATTCTCAGACTAAAGCCAGTATAAAATACTCACCTGCGGAGCGAAAATAATATCAGACTGCCAGTACAAAATATTTTCTGCTGCAGAAAAAAATATATCAGCAAAATATTTTACACAGTCAGTGGTGATCAATTATCGTATTTCTGCAGTAGTATTGTTGTAATCAATAATATAGGCCTGACTATGGCACTGGAATCGGCGCAGCTACGTTTGTATAGTAACTCTCGATACACGTCACTGCGCTAGCTGGGAAGTTTTGCTGTGTAAAATTCCCGTAGCTACCTTGATAGTATGAATCGTAGTGATGACTGCGCCATCTGAGAAATTTCCAGAGAGATTTAAAAGTATAAATCCTAGTGTTTACTAGCTGTGAAGTTATATTTCGTAAACCCACATCGTATGCACTAATATTTAAGGATTAAGTTAAAAGTACTAAAGTCATGGGGTATAGAAGTTGCTGACTTATCCCAGCTCTCCGGTCTAAAAGTCCCAATTTACCTCTACTACTTATGTCATCGGGTTCTGCTAAATTTACGATTTTATTACCCTTCATATTTAAATTGTGTTGCATTTCAAAGGATCGTGGGTTCAAACCAACAAATCTATGTACATATTTATCTAACTCATTTGTTAAATTTATAAGCTCATCTCTTCTTACAAATTTAGTATAATCAATTTATACGTCTGCCTCAGAATCTGTTAATGTTCCAAAAATAGAATAACGCATTTATATTATGTAAGTATGCAATATAGATGTCTGAAACATATTTTACATACATAAAAAGACGGCCTGGATAATATTTTATTAACGATACAAGAGTTGCGGCAGCTAGAAATAACGGTTGAAATTGAAATTGCCTATTATAATGATGAACTGCATAAACATGCTGCGTGCTGCATTGAAATTAAAACTTTATTAGAACATCAAAAACTAAAATACAACAGTTATAAATGTTTTAAAAGTTGTGGCTCAATTTTACTCAATAACATATACTTTTTTTTCCATAGTGTCAAAGATTTGTTTAATATTAAAATTTTCCATTACTATATATATTTATAAATTTTTGTTCTATAATGCCTCAATTGGAATTTGTATTGGTGACCCCTAATCATTAATAACCTCTTTTAAGTTAATTATCTTACAAGTTTATTTAGGTATTTTTTGCATTAAATTTAATAAAATTGGAATTTCATCTATTATTTATCGCTTAAAGATAAATACTGTATATTAACTAATTGCCCAATTTTTGGTGGGGGTTTTCTTTGGATAAAATTACAAGCTAAATTTAAATATATTAAAAGGTATTCTTTTTGTTTTATTACAACATGTATATAATTCTATTCAATTTTCTAAAAATAATAATGGTGTTATTGTTCTTATTATTTGACTATCATGTAGCCAACAAGACACAACGAAATACTGATATTAGGAAAATATGAATGCCTTCAGCAAATGACGCAATACATCAATGAAAATCGAAGATACAGTTATGAATAGATGCGTCAGTGAAAATTCCTAGAAGGTGGTAGTTGTGGATGGCTTGATCTCAATTTTCTATGTTGCGTCATGATGGAAGCAGTACTTGTGGCGTATATATTTCGAACGGCAGTTAGTGTCAAGATAGAAGAATATGACTTCAGCTCCTTTACGCTTAGTTTAGGATCGTACGCAGTAATTGATGAGATACGTTTGTGACCTGTGACCTGCATAATTTTAGATGGAGGGATTCCGGTTTTGGAGAATGTTGGAACTGTTCTTTGGTGCTTCAGCTCTGTATTCAGCCGCAACCTTCTTAAATAAAACCCAGGTGATTGTGGCCCATCGGTATTGGATAATACTTGATTATCCAAGGACTCCTTGATTTTTCTTTGATCTTTATGCAGTGATAAATCCGATATATGTCCTGTTCCAGTTACCAAATATACGATATTCAGTATATAAGATATATCATATTTATGAAAACTAATAAGTAATGCTGACAACTGTGATTGGCTGGCTGAAAGGAAAACAATTAAAACTAGAGTGCAAATGTATCAAGGCCACCAAAACATTGCACATTAACACAATGTTAGGTCACCAAAACACTGCAAATAACACAATGTTAGGTCACCAAAACACTGCAAATAACACAATGTTAGGTCACCAAAACACTGCACATTAACACAATATTAGGTCACCAAAATACTGCACATTAACACAATAATAGGTCACTAAAACACTGCACATTATAACAATGTTAGGTCACTAAAACACTGCACATTAACGCAATGTTAGGTCACCAAAACACTGCACATTATAATAATGTTAGGTCACTAAAACACTGCACATTAACGCAGTGCTAAATCACCCAAAACACTGCACATTAACACAATGTTAGGTTACTAAAACACTGCACATGAACACAATGTTAGGTCACTTAAACACTATACATTACCACAATGCTTGGTCACTTAAACACTGCACATTAGCACAATGTTAGGTCACTTAAACACTACACATTAACACAATGCTAGTTCACTTAAACACTGCATATTAACACAATGTTAGGTCACGTAAACACTGCAGATTACCGCAATGTTAGATCACGTAAACACTACACATTAACACAATGTTAGGTCACGTAAACACTGCACATTAGCACAATGTTAGGTCACTTAAACACTGCACATTAACACAATGTTGTTGCAATATTAAAAATCGGGAAAAATGAAACACAAAGATCACTAGAGTACTCTTTTCTAAAATGTATTACTTGAAAATCACACAAAGGAAAACTTGTCATAAAGGTTTTAAAACACAACAAATCTTTAAATATAGGTCTAGCTGTTAAATGTTATATTTCCTTGGCAGTTTGTGCCAATTTAAGTGAGGCAACCACTTTCCAAATCAACAATTTCCTTTGGAATATAAGGCTGCATAGCAGCACAAGTATTTTTTCTAGTTTTATCTGATCTTTCATCAGTCCTGTCCTGTCCATAAACATCTGTTAATCAAAACAGGTCTTGATTTCTTTATTAGATCCACCTAGATATAGTGTTTGTTTATATTATATAGATGTGTACAATTACATTTTCCCAGTCATAGATAAAATTGTCGAAATTAACCTATGAAATTATCATCATCATCATCATCATCATCATGAAATGGTTTTAAATAACCACTGCAAAATTTGGTTTACTGAAAGTTTGCGTAGGTATCTAAAAATGTATTATGTAATCCCAAAATAGATCAATAACCCTTCATGTGTGTGTGTGTGTGTGTGCGACTTTAGATCAAAAACGTTTAATTATGAAGGAAAGAAGAAAAAAAAAAAAAATAACAAACATGTAACTCAAGTCCTTTTCCTTAAATGGTTGATTAAAAATATCTAAAAGTGTCATTTTTAAGAATTTGATTACACATACCTTTAAATTGCGATAATTCAGTTTATATCGCTCCTCGTCGATCAATATTTCTTAGAAGATCAATACATGAAAGCCCCGAGAAATGTATTACCACAAAATCAGTGTTAAAGTACGTTGACATTTAAAGACGAGGCCAACCATGAAGCGTGATACAGTGTAAACCGGATTGAATGTCGCGCATTATGATGTCACAATAATAGCGCCACGTACTAGAAACAAAATTGAACTACCCCCCTGCACTGGCAAATGATTAGACCCGACGTCCGCTTTTCTTGATCCAATTTAGTGCCAATTTGCCATTGTAAAAGTCCAAAGCGATCGATAATTTTCGTCTGGAAGTTTTGTGATGACAACTAAGGTGCAGGTTACTCGACAATCAGGCCTTGGTAAAATTATTTTAGTATTAAATTTTAGAACATCAATTAATAATTTATTTAATATCAGTAAAGGCGCTTACATGACCACGTTGATGTACACTTTATATATTTTCTTTATTTAATTTGGATGAGATCTAGATCTGTTGGATATAAAGAACAACGCAAATCAACATCATTCTCAGACAGTCGACTCTCCTGCATTGCTGGTGTCAAGTAGAAAGGGCTATCGTCATTGTGGGCTTCTGATGTGTGTCAGATTTATCATGTGGTCAGCGTTCGACGTTGCCGTCGCCATTTTGATTTCGCCATAGCCAAAAGTAGTGAATCGAATGCAGGCACGTGTTTACCATATAATGTAGCGGTAAACAGTTCGACCTAACCACGGTCAATACCGCTGGATACTGTATACTAGCAACAACGTTAAACTTATGAGAATATTTATAAAGTATATAATAAAACTACATATTCACCTCAACACAGGTCTCTAATTATATTATTTTATATTATATGATATGATATTATATTACATACAGTGTTTGCAGTGTAATATGTTCGATATGTCAACATTTAACATATCACTTTCTGTGACTCTGATTGGTCCAAATAAACCCAAGAAATGCTTACGCAGTATTCTCATTATTGATTGGCTGCAACTATGGCAATTGTCCTTGACCACTGTAACCACTATATATTACTATCGCTATGGACAATATGTCGGCCGTCTTTCCAATTGGCAACCAATTGGCAACCGAGTGGACATTGGAAACAAACAGGCGACTATCACAGAAACGCACAGTAGAAGTTACGCAGGTCGGAACATGGCCCAATTGCCCTACATAGAATTTTCCGAACATCAAACCAAAAACAGAACTTAACAGAATTCTCCGAACGCCAAACGAAAACTAAAGCATGCGTAAATCCGCTGGACGTTCGCATAGTTAAACCAAAAATGTGGGAGAACCGAGGAAGCCCAGCACGCTATCCAACGCGAATATACAGAAGAGTATATTCAAAGACCCCCCCCCCGGGAGCCTATTGTAATGCAGACAGTCAACTTTAAATTGCTACTAACACCCGATCTGAATAATGTTTACCACCCTATGGACAACTTGATTTAAATATCAATCTAATAGACCCACCTCTCTGATGAAAAGGGTGTCCGCGAATGCTGGCCTCTACACAGACAAAATGTTGTCAAAACACAACGCCAGGAAGCATTTAATTAAAAAAAAATAACGACATCTACGTACCTCGAAATCACATTATGTTGATATCTGACCTTATAAACGTTCAGTCTATCAATAACTACAGTCAACCGAATACAGTCCAACACAGGCAAACTCTCTTCCATTCTCAGTAACACATCCTAGAAAAACTCACACATCCAGTGGCAACTTCTTAGCTCCAATATTCCCAAACTGGAAAGTGTTGCCAGGCCCGCCAACAGAAATTCAGAGCCCCTGGGCAGAGCAGTCGTGGGCCCCAAAACTAGTTTAATTTTTTCTATACAAAAACCTGTGTACAGTTTTGTATATAAAACCTGTAGTAATCTACAATAACTTAGACTCTTGCAAGGAACAAATTTTAACATTTACTGCGAAGATTAATTTACTTTTTATAACTGAGTTGACGGCTGGCCCCTAGAAATTGCCAGGCCCTGGGCAATTGCTGTCACCCTGCCCCGCCTCGCCCACCCCCCTCTCTGCGGGCCTGACTGCTGCTGCATCTTCCCAATAAACTCAATACTTTCTTTAAGCATTATTTTTCAATAACTGCTCTTTAAAAATGTTTGTTTGATCTGTTAAATGAGGACGTAATGTCAACTCATAAACATAATTTTAGATGAGTAATAACTTGATATTGAATTTATGAAACTAGTTGAATATTGTCCAACTTGTTGCTCTACGTTGAGATACATTAGGAAGAAATAGGTTAAAATTATTCAACTCGTGTCATAAATTCAATATTAAATCACTACTCATCTGAGATTCTCTCTATATTATTTGTGTCAGGGCCTCTGCACGTCGTTGTCGTCACCATTAGCATGCCACTCAAGGCAACGTTGCTGAAGATGCGAGTGGGCGCCAGTAGATGCGATCTTGTGCCGTTTGCCAGCCCGTGTGCAGTCTGAGGTTGAACTCATTGAGGTACTGCTCCACCATTTGAAGCCAGATGTTTTTCGGTCTTCCCACTGGACGCTTCCACCCCCACACTGGTTTTCGAATTGCAGCTTTAAGTGCCCGGTTGTGATCCATATCAGAAGGTGCTCTAGCAATGTCGTCAAAGAACTGCAAGCGTCAAGATCTGAATATAATATGATACCTTCCATTAACTACTAAAAATAAATCATAGGCGGTAGAAATGGTTTCGTTGAATTTAATAAAGCGGCGACTTTGGACAGATAGAGGTTTAACCTTAAAATGCAGAGACATAAGATGACCTTAATATTCTTGGAAAATCGATATCGGTGCTTAACGGGAAAAGATTACTTTTAGAAAGAAAGCAAGTCGTATGTAATTTCATCTAGTTTTTGATATTTTTCGTACCCTCAATCCCCCTCACCTCCTAAAAAATACAGAAATATGAACTTTGCTTTCTTCCTCGTTCTATCAAAAAAAGTATAGAAAATAATCGATATATATCTATATATCTATACGTATGTATGTGTTTATAATTAATCTGAATTGTGCATTATGACTTGTTCGGATAACTCTTTACTCATTGTAGCAGATCGTGATTCTTGAGCAGCCACCCCTTAGCTGTTTTCAAAAACCAAGTCTGATTTATTTATCACTCATGAATAATCAATTTTGCACTCTAAAAAATTTGTTACTGTCACAACATTCCCATAATTATAGAAGATTCGCAACATGTTTATCTTTGAAGTGAGTTAACACAATTACCCTCTATACTCGCTTATAACTCGAGTCCAAATATAAACAATATTGACCCTGATCTGCCGTCGCATAATGCGCCAGCAGATCAGGGTCTATGTTGTTTGTTCTACTGATTAGTCCTTACAAACTGCATAGACACAGATCTGCCGGCGCATTATCAGACGGCAGATCTAGGTCTATGCAGTATGCAGTTGGTATCGTGTTATACGCGAGTATATACGGTAGATCGTTGAATTTATTGCTTGAGCGGATTTGGGGACTCACAGATATATTGCAAGCTATATTGATCAATAACTCTAGGAGTAGCTATCTAAATATTACATACCGGCAATACAGAGCTCTTGTTTAATGCTTGCCCATGCACATTTCATCATATCGTTATCGTACTTCATGATAACAACTCTGCGATAGTGATACAACAATGCACAAATTTGTACTTAATCATGCATGATGAATTGATACTTTAAAAAAAAATCAAATTAGATCATATGCTTGTCTTTCTCTCTGCAATGTAGCTAGTAAATAAATTACATTTCAGCTAAAGAAACCACTAGCTATATTGTACGTTATTGGTTATAGAGTAGTATGTAGTGGATATTTGACAGAATTTCCAGAAGAGCCATTTTCAATAGCCAAGGGTCTTCCGTCCACTCCGTTTCACATCGACCCTTGGCATATGTAGCTAGCCGAAACAGTGCTTTGAACAAGCACGGTCTTGCGGATGAAAGAGTTACTGCCGGTAGCAAGCTGAAGCATTGACCAACGGAGATAGCTGGTTACACAAGTTTGGTGTTAAACATGACGACTTCCATTAAGGTCCACATGCCTTGACGTGGAAGAAAAATGTGTCTGTGAACGGTTTGAATTATTGTCTGCAGAGGCCGCGACGATTATTCTCAACTGTCTTTCTAGGTAAATAGAACAAGCAATTTGATCGGATCAGTTTCGGACTGGATCAGTTTCTTTTCCTCTGCATCCAACCAGACAGCGGAGCGGTATATGCTGTTGAGGCTAGATACATATGCCAATGGTGGATGTAGATTGAAGTATATCGACTATCCTTGGTTAGTGAACATGAAGGAGAGCACGCTATATGTCTTATATGGAGGGTTCACTGTTGTTTAAAACAGTATAAATAAAGAACCACGAAGATATCTCCCTGAAACGGAATAATCAAGGTCCCCGCTGGAAATCGTACATGCTTTCAATCTTGCCATACTTAAAGAATATTTATATAATCCAATTACCAAACCACCACCGGTATTATGCAATTGGCAGATGTCACCTAATATCCTACACATTAAACTTTGACATGCACGTAGCCCTCTCAATTCCGACCTTTACAGAGTTAATTAAGTCAACACCTGGATGAGTGCATGTTGTTACGATAACGATGTTGAAAACTATTTATTTTTATTGGATCCCAGTTCTTTCGTTTTATATTTCAATTCACTCTTACTCTTTCTACAACGCTAGATTTATTAACGAAAGGAGACGGCGAAGTAAATAACCAAACAGAATATACAATAATGCTAATTGTTTATATATATATATATATATACACGAAACTAGACGATTTTAGTACCTACAAACTGAGATATCCCATAACCTCAAATAAATTAAATGGACAACAGCAACTGTAATCACTGAACTATCTCCTTCTCTCTCTCTCTCTCTCTCTCTCTCTCTCTCTCTCTCTCTCTCTCTCTCTCACTCTCTCTCTCTCTCTCTCTCTCTCTCTCTCTCTTGAATTAAATACTCAATTGTTGATTTGTTTAATTATACATGTACATGTTTCATTAGTTTTTGCTTTGGAATGTTATATGTCTTTCATGATTATAATTTTGACTGAGTTTTCATATCTGCTGATGTTTTACTAAAACAAACTAATGTTGTAATAGGTAGTGTTTACTAACTCTTCTTCTCACCTTTTGCTATGATTGTTGATAACCTAACACTATTTTGATCTTTAGGCATTCGATATGTTTCTGTACAGGTCTGTACCATCTGCAATATTCTTATAAAATCCAGTTTTATTTGCTTGTAGCTTCGATTTTGTGGAACATTTTGGTTGAACCATTTTGATGCTTATTCTCCTCGTCGTCTACACCGTCTTACTGCACCTCCTCCTCTTCCACCGCTTTCGTGACCTGGATCGTTTATATTTCGGTCGATATATTTCTATGGAGCTACATTCACTAAAACTTCACTGTATTTAGACTTATTCCATAAGTCAACATGTAAGGTTAGAATACATTCTGTGATTCCGTTAGTACGTCATTTTGTAATATTTCATGATTATTTTTAAATTCCATCGGTCACATATCTACTTGGTCTATCATTTTAACAGTACAAACTGCACATGAAATTCGATCAAACTTATTCAGTGATTTCTTTGAGGTATTATACCGGAAGATTGTTGACAAAGATTTCTACCCTTCGTTCTTACTGGAGTAAAATAATGCGTATTGCGTGTGAAGAAAACTATATACGCCTTGCTAGTGGGCCTGCAATATAGGACCCGTAATATTATGCATGGTTATATTTATCCAAATTGAATGCGGTTTGGAATGTGAATTTTGCGGTTAGTAATGAGATTTTTCAATAAGATAAGGGTCGCGCTAAAATTGATTGCTCTTCATTTAATTGATGTTATGTCATTTTTATCCCCACAAAGTGGCCTTTGCTAATAGGAAGACCTCAGCTATACTTGTCAATCTATTGATCTAAATCATAATATTGTCGTCAACATAAGTAGATACTACCCTAAAAGTTCATTATCTAACTATATCAGTATTTTTTTTTTTTTTTTTTTAAAGAAATGATTCAGGATTTCCTACGAGTTTTTATCCGAAAAGAAGTAAAGCTTACAAACATTTCAGCTTGTATATGGACGTTACGCCTGTACTCTTTTGATAGTCCATTTCAATCAGAAAAATGAAAAAGTATTTTGGGATTTTTTTTCTTCTTCCACGGAATAAAGGTTCAAGAGATCTATTTTTTTAAAGTTCAAAAAGTCTCTGATTATTCAAATAGTATTAAGATACAGCCTAGACAAATAGTATTAAGATACAGCCTAAACAAATAGTATTAACATACAGCCGGAACAAATAGTATTAACATACAGTCTGAACAAATAATATTAAGATACAGTCTAAGCAAATATTATTTACATACAGCCTGAACAAATAGTATTAACATACAGCCTGAACAAATAGTATTAACATACAGTCTAAACAAATAGTATTAACATACAGCCGGAACAAATAGTATTAACACACAGCCAGAACAAATATTATTTACATACAGCCTGAACAAATAGTATTAACATACAGCCTGAACAAATAGTATTAACATACAGTCTAAACAAATAGTATTAACATACAGCCTGAACAAATAGTATTAACATACAGCCTGAACAAATAGTATTAACATACAGCCTGAACACAAATGTCCCTCAACATGTCAGGTTTCCACTTAATTTAACACATTACATACGATAATATCTTGCTTGTGCAGATTTTAAAAAAAAATATGTCATATGAAAAGAAATTGTACAAGTAACTATATATATATATATATATATATATATATATATATATATATATATATATATATATATATATATATATATATATGATTAAACAATAATTAGCAAAGATAATTGGAATGACGATGTTTACATTTTGCTTTAAATTCATATCAAATTATCATGTTGTGCAACCTGTATAACTACCAACTACCACAGAAATTCTCGTTAACAAATTTAATTGTATTTAGATTCTACTAAATCACTATAATCATGTTTGAACTCACTGATAAAATAGGCGGACGGAAACCTAAGTCAGAGTATGAAGTAAAACAGCCGTCTGATACTTGACGATAACATCTAAACTTGATTTGGGAATTTTCTATCATCGGTTGTTATAAAAATTGTCAAAGTGAGACAATTCACGAGCTATTCTGTTTTAGTTATATTTCCCAGAAGAGAGACAATGACGCATTTGCTGTAACGATACCTTTCCAAGAATCGATAACGGTCAGATTTGATTAGCTATTTGCTAATAATACAATACAGTGTCATTACAAATTTCAGCATCCCGATTCAATTGAATATTATATGTAAATGATTATAATTGAAGGCAGGTAGTAATGTGGGGCGATATGGGGACAAACGGGAAATAATAGTACGCCCCTAGGTTAACACGTAAGGATCTCGATAGGGACAAACCTGAAAAGTAACGTTAAAAATCTCGGCAGCAAGAGCACATCTGCTCCAAGTAGTCGGTTGTTCCGCGGACGGAGACATTGAGCCTAAAATTAGGCTCATTTGCCTCCATCTCCCAATCCTTCACTTCAGGAATCTGGGTAGTTCCGGCCGTTGTTGCTGAAGTTGCTGCAGCTGTTCCTTTCTTCTTGGTTCTTCTTCCTCCCGTTGCCTCAACCTCTCCTGAACGCTCTGAAATTCCCTCTCCCTCTTCTCGTGCTCCCTTGACCTTTTCTCCTCCGCTCAACCTCTTTTGATTTTATTCACCTCTTCCTCCATCACGTCTATTACCAGTTCTTTTGCCGACATGAAGACGACCAGGTGGCACTTGTTGGGATAACACTCCATTTCTTCTACACAACACAGGATGTGCACCACTCTATCCATTATAAATATGGCCTCACTTAATTTTTCCACTCGGCGGTACTGGCTGGTCTTTCTTCTTTCTTTGTGACTTTGCACAGAATCGACATTGAATGGCAAGACTGCTTACTTAATTTCAATTATACTCGCGTGCTACCAAGCGCCCTATTTAATTAATACACACCATTCATTCGCTGCATGGTTTCTCTACTTTGAAAGTTCACTTAAGGCGCGATATGGGAGGGTGTGTAAATTTACACGTCAGACGAATTGCCTGGCTGCAAATCCATCTGACGCATTCTTGCGTGTCCGGCACGCTGAATCATTTTATGTCTGGAGAGGCAGACTGCTCGGGCACGGCAAGGGAGGCGCGAAGGGGCATGGAAATACTGAAATGCCAAGAACGTACATGATCAAATTCTGCCCATTTTAACTATTTCGGGCTGTCCCTAAAACCAATAATGTGTCAGCCGCACATATTAATTATGACAATAATTCAAGTTACAAAATTTCTGTATTTATTTCATAAAGTTTGAATTTTGTGTACATAGTATACATGATGTTCGAAAATTTAAAACCAATCTGTGAGTACAAGTTACTGTTTCAATTTTGAGTCCGCACATTTTGTTTCTAAATCTTGGTTTTTTCTTTTTGACGGTGGTTCCAAAAATAATCAAATTAGTGTTTTCAAATAGTGTAATCGAAAGGGGTTTTCAAAAAAGCTCATTCAGTCGGCAATTTCGGCTGCGTTAGGTCCCAGGTGAGTCTTCTTGGTGGGGAGTTCAATGGACTAGGTCGACATCTCGCTTCTACCTGCCAGGTTTCCTCACCGGTTGCTTTCTGCTCTTATTTCAGCCGTCCTTTTTCAATCCCCTGGTCGTTCATAAACTAGTGACAAACGAAAAATATTAAACATAAATGTATTTACGAGGTTGACAACGTTGTGGAGTAAGACTAGACTTCTAATGATTCAGTACAGTGCCATTTTGTCATCGATACACACTACGTTTTTGTGCTAAAGAAAAAAGAGAGCCATAATATTCACAAAACCACCTTTCTATTTTGTCATCGTTTCTAGATAAATCACTACCAAAACAAGTCAGTAAATGGTTTAGTGGGGAATCCAAGATTGCTTTGATGCAAAAATACACACAATATTGTACACACTCTATCGAATCTAATCCTTGTAATCTCACATTATTGAATTGAGTTGGATACAGTATTTCTTCTCATAAAGTCGATAATATCATCTTCCAGAGGAGGAAGTCCATAGGAATCAAAATCTTCCACGCTGTGGTCGTTGCTAAAGTAGACGGCTACCTAACGGGTTCCTGGGCGATGATTGCCCTCGGTGTTGATGACATAACCTTGATGAGGAAGTTCATCTTTAGCACACACCACTGGATCCCAAGAAGCTGAGTACGCACTATGAGTGAGAAAGTAATGCAGTTCCCAGGTATTCATTTTCACAGGTCATGATAGGCGATGAGTTTACACTTGACTTTTCTTTAAAAAGATATTTCAGGTAACTCAATGAATGGGAAGCCTCGATACTCTTTTCCAAGAGAGCTTCGATGTGTTTCGAGCCCAAAGAAGTCAATAGAGGTAAGGAATGGTAACTGAAGTTTTGATATCACTCTTCCAAGATCTTCTCTTCTATCCATCATCTCGTTGGTCCATGCTTCTTCCAGATACTCTTCCAAATATTTGTTCTTGACGCATCATCAAAAATTTGTCGTGTTGCACTTGACTAGGATGATCGCTTTGACAACCATAACAGTATTCTCTCGTTAGGAGAGTCATTCTTTCAGCCAAGTGGCGATCAAAACAGGAGACGAAGCGTTGTCAATTACACCTATCCGATGACTTTAACTGTGTTCACGAGAATTGGTATTGCCCGTTTTGAGAACTTTGACTTTCAGGTGCAAGTAACTGTTATTCAGATCGATATAATCTTCGGTTTGTCCTTTTGTATAAACTCGATAGGTGCTGAGGTAGTCAAAGATGACACGGGATAAAATTCTATCCATTGGGATTCTTGCATCATCATCATCGTTGGTGGCATGGCAAATAGATCGAGTTCTGTCTTGGAACATTGGCAAGAATCTCAGTGCATCATTTTCTTTTAGTAATCAAAAAAGTCGAAATTCTTTGACTTCTGTTATTCTTTTCGTATTCTTCTCTCTCCACAATGAATATGTTGCTCCCGACTGTTAAATCCTTGGTCACATTTCTTGCATTAGTAACTGTATCTGAGAAATCCCGTGATAGTAGTAATAGCATCGAAATGATCTTGGTAACGATAAATGTGAATGTATTTTCTGTCTGGAAAATTAGGTCCTCGAAACACGAGTTAGGGTACACTTTCAATGTATAACGTGGAGCGAGCACGTCTTGACGTGTTTACATTTCAGGAACTCCACACACAGTCTCATACAAAGTGCCCGCTTGTTCCAAAAATATTTCTGCTTCTCTTCGTTGTTTGGGTCTGTCCGATTTTCTAATACGCTCCCATGATCGTTTCCATTCTGCTGTATCGTACTTCTCTGCGATGGCACCGGCTAAACACACCTGATCTTGATGGTTGTTAATATGGACGATACTTCGTTTGGTACTGGGAAACTGATCCACCAACAAAACTTTTTGCGTTTTCCGCTACTCCTTGGAGGTGTCATATGAAGGGTAGCTTTTCCATCGGTCGTGTCAAACTCATCGTTCAATTATTGGACGTGTTGAATTTTATCCAAGAGTTTGTAAGAAGTTAATTCTGGAGTGTTCACTAAACTCGATCTACACAGGAGATTTCAAACCGTCACGAGTGATGAATCGATCCTTATCTTTATTTTAGCACTGTCGTTTCAATTCCGCTAATATTGACTCCAATAAGTGTATAATGAAGACAGCTGCTTTCTCCTCCTACACTTGAGACTTTAACTCTTTAAATTGGACACTATATGTGTAAAATAATCGTTCAACATTTTCTGCAAGCCATTTTTTGGGTAGCTCGAATGTAAAAATAATTTTCAGGAGATACCGAGCGACTATCTTTCTTGGCTGATCTTGCCTCTCTCGGTCTTGTGGAGGTAGATGGTGTTGGATCAGGATCAATCATGTCCTCTTCAAAATCGCTTGGGTGAACTTCTGCCAACACTTCTCTTATGAGGCGACACAGAACGTCGCCGTCGCTTGGTTTCTGGTTTCTTTTTAGAAAGGTGTGATCGTTTCATGACGGTTGATGATTCAAACTTGATTTGACCAGGTTACCTCTCTCTCCCTATGTATAGAGCATTCCCTGTACCAAAGAGAAAATACAGTTTTAATCTGTGAAGATGGAACGGCCACAACAGATCAGACTTCTCGTCAGAGATTTACAGAGAGTCATTCGAAAATACATCTCCAACAAGACTTCTGACTACTCCTCTTGAGATAAAAGTCAAGATACGTATTATGTCTGTCAAGAGAAAGGAAAATGTACTTCAGAATGTTCTCAACGTCAAAGAAAAGGAACGTCCAAGACAGGAAAAAAGAGGGACAAACGCAAAGATACCTGTTATCATTGACATGAAAAATTATATTTATCGTCTGAGTGTCCCAAAAACAAAAGAGAAAGAGGGGGAGCGTTCAGAAGCAGAAGAAGAATCCATTCTAATGACGAAATTCAAAACGGCGACACAAGCAGAAGAAATTAAAGAAAAAGCACAAGAATCCATGCCAGTGAAGAAATTCAAAAAAGAAAGACAGTAAAAAGAAGCAGATAAAAAAAAATTCTTATGTGTTTTGAAATTTTATTGTGATTCTTATTTTACGAGAATATGCCAAAAAAGTAAGTGTATCTTTGTCTTAATTTGTTTTTTAGTCTGGATGAGATAACACACACACACACACACACACATTTTATAATGAAGGAATTTGTTTTGTTTCATTTGGCAATCATTTGAGTAATATCTCTTTTCTAAGAGATCTATGTGGCCCTGAAAAGGACCGTTGGATTTTGAATACAATTGTATGGATTTGACATCATCAGCTGTATCTGCCTTAAACTTTGTCCACGTCCAAGTCCTACTCCTGTTGTTGCTGTAGGAGTAGTGGTGACTGCTGCCGCTGCTGGCGTTTCAGTGGTGGTCGACGATGTAGTCACAGAAGGTTTAGAATCTTGGATTTTGAAGGTCTCTTTTTCTTAGGTTTCGCCAAAGAAGCTTGATACATTTCTTTCAGGTGTTTTAACTCTGCCAAAATGTCCTGTAACACACTGACCGTTTTTTTTTAACTCTCTTCCTTTTTTTCACTGTTCGAAGTTTTCCTCTCATTTTCTTGTTGTTTTCTCTTTTCCTCTTTCTTCTTGTTGAATAAATGTATGTTCTTCTTCTTTCTAACGTTGTAAAAAAAGTCTCTAACTCTTCCTTATGTTCCTTTTTAAAATCATCAAAGACTGATAATGATGGAAAAGGAGGTGAATGAGGTACAACCGGCACAAGTTCATGCGAGAAGATAAGATATTGCACAAAGACAAATAGAAATTATGCTCCTCTGGAAGAATGCTTGCTACAGCAGCAGCAGTAGTCGTAAGAAGTATCTACAGCTGGCGCACCCCAATATAACGTCTGAATTTCGGCCATGTTATACTGTACTTGCACTGGTAAATCGTAGGAACGTTTGTGTATATATATATATATATATATATATATATATATATATATATATATATATATATATACACACAGACAGACATACACAGCTATCTGGAAGAGTAGAGTGTATGTGAAAAGTTAAGGACGCCTCAAGCGAGTATTAGTCTATGGACAGGCAGAAAGGAGCAGCTTGGGAAGAAAAACAGTGAATCTGTGCCACCTGTATTAACCATCTTTGGTTAACCAACCCAACGGCCTTTTTCAGAGACACTCAATTCTCTTAGAAACAGAGATACTTACACAAGCATTGACAATCTGTGTTTAATGTTTGTGTATGTCCTTGTCTATTTACAACCAAAACTTAAACCCCTACCCCACTGTGATAGTGGGTATAGTGTGTGTATAAACACTCCTACCCTTTTGCGTGTATAGAATGTTTGTGTTTATGTAAAGATAGTGAGTGTGTAAGCACTCCTATCCTCTTGTGTATGATGGTGTCTGATTTCATTCCACCTTCTTTTACATCATACCCTTTTCGTCGGTTAGCAGGTGTAGGAGTATTGGTCACTCCAACGGCGTGTTGATGGTATAGTGTGGCGTGTTGGATAGTAGATCGCTGGGTATTGGTCACCCCAACGGTGTTGTTGATGGTATAGTGTGGGACGTTTCTATAGTAGATCATTGGGTACTGGTCACTACAATGGCGTGTTGAATAGTAAGTGTTGTTTTTCACATTACATTTCCCCTTGTACCCATACAGACCCACAATGTTAAACCGTTGGACGTTTTTAACATTACATTTCCCTTTTGTTCCTATAGAGAAACATAATGTTAAAGCTATGGATATTTTTAACTTACATTTCCTCTTTGTTCTTATAGAGACTCATAATGGTAAATCTATGGACATTGTCCCTATAAATCTTTCAGATTGGAGGCGCAATATTAGATTCCCATTTGTCCCTATAACGACCAATAATGTTAAACCAATGGATATTTTTAACATTACATTTCCCGTTTGTCCCTGTAGAGACCCATACGCGTTAACCTACAAGCATAATGCTAATTCCCGTTTGTCCCATATCGCACCACATAACTACCAGGGCACATATTGAACTACAGATGCTCATAAGATGGTAAATATTGCGTATTTGGAAGCATCCAAGACACTATATTTACCAAAACATTTCTATTTCAGAGATTGTTTAGAAAGTTTGTGCGATACAAGAAGGTATACAAAGAGTTAAAAGAAAGGGTGAATAATAAGCTAAGGTACGATGTTTGCCAAACATTAAGACGCGAACAAAATTACGTTCATATAGCGACAGAACATTAATTTTGTTCCTGTTCTTATCATTAACAAGATTAACTAGATTTTCATGGTATTCTGCAGCGCGCACACGTTGCAATGATGCGTGACTCTGTACCTCGCGTTTAAAGAAATCAACGATACCGAACATATATTTTATGTTCTGTTTGGAATAATACGTACAGCTGATTAAATGTCATGGAATCGGACGAATCAGGCATGTCAGTTGCTCAAGGAGTTGGAATACAGCGTGATATAAATTAGTAATGGAGGTTTTATGGACATCTCATGATAAAAATGTATTGGGAAACTTTCCCTTCCATGACGCCTCTAAAACAGTTTAGTGAGAGAATCATTTTGGCGCCCGTATTATTCCTTTATGAACGTCCTCGAGCAATGTCAAGAAGTAACTATATGTACATGTTCATAACAACTCAGAAACACTGCCAATGTCCAGACTCACTGTATCTAAAGTGAAGAAACATTAACTGTATGCTGTACTAAATATTTGTGTGGAAAAACGTAAAATCCACTTTAAATTATGACGAACGCACGGTTAAGTGGATATTTTTTCCTTTTAGTTAAGATCTGGTTATCACTTCTGAGTAATACATACAGTTTTATATCAGTACACGTTTGCTGTAAGGATCATAACGTATATTCCTCTATGCCAAGATGGGAGTTGCAGCATCTAGGATTTGGGTGGGCTAGATGAGAGAGTCACTGATCATCTGCGTACTCATGTTTTGCGTGAGGGTCAGAAGAGTTCTTTTCTCTGGCGTCGCGCAAATTTTCTTCTCTTTCGTTATCACCGATTCGTGTTATTTTTGTATAACAGAGGTCAGAATTGTATGTGGGGTTCCAAAGCGTTAGATGGGAATGCCGGTGAGTCAAGAGACCGTTTAAATGACTCGATAGCCAGTCTGCTTGACATGATTGACCTTAAAACGTGTCTTAATCAACGTCTTTAATCAACCATTTCTGATATCTGTCTGCCGATAAAAGGCCATTAGTCTTCTTAAACCTTCATAATTTACAACAAATCTGTTATTTGATTAGTCGTTAGTATGTGTGTCTTATCAAAGAGTTCTAAGTCAAACTTACATTCTGAGAATTGTTTTGCAAGACTAGTTTATAATTAGTAGTTTATAAAAAAAAAACAGAGTTAATTATTTTCCAACACATTAGCAAAACATTTGGAGCAAAAATAATAGACAATGTGATGTGACTGGAAACTAAAATACTTTCGTGCGAAATGCAATAACATTTACGAGGACGCGCACTTACCTCCTGTATATACACGCAATAAACAGGCATACAGACAGGTATATTTTTATTCGAATCATTTTGTAAAGAAAGATTTCATACCTTTACATCTAGTACCAATCAATCTATTGCTTCTTATAATACGTTTGCAAAATAGCTTTGTAGGGTGGCCTAATACTATATAAGTTGTATTATGTGTTCATTTTATTCATAGGATCCCTTGGAGTCATTTCTGATAGCAAGCCTTTGTATTGCATCATGAAGTATGCTTTTTATTGCACCGTGGAGTATCGTGTTATAATAGTTTGCATGTAATGTATCGTTGGTGTCATATGTTCCATATTATCTCGAATAACATTCCATATCTCGAATAACATTTCGTAAAATCAAATTTTAGAAGCACAATGCATTTTTTGCATCATTCTGAGCTCATACAGGTGAAATACTCTTTGTTTAAATGAATATTACTACTTCCACCTACCTCAACTCCCCTCCACGAACTTGGTGGTCTTTTGTATTACGCTTTTGTGGAAACCATGCAGATTCCGACACCATTATCTGGTTTTGCGTGTCAAGCAAACAGACCATCACATAGGCCAGACAACAGTCTGGTGTGTCAGCGCTAAACTCGGCTGGTTTGCACGATCTGCTGTTCCTGATTGGCAGAGACCCGAGGAGACCATCACCAGCAAAGCCCCTTCTGGAAAGCATCAACACTTGTGAATGCGATTACCCATTTCATTTCGTAATGTAGCTTGTCGGACCCATCCTCACTTCTTGCCTCGTGCATTTAAATTGTTGCACTATATGGACAAATGAATGTAGATGTCTATTTCCTATATTAGTGGCATGTGGATGCATATTTGTCATTTTTATTTTAATACGATGAAGTGGATGAAGATCTGTTTTTAGAGTACCTACTACCTATCAAATAACATATCGGTGCATTTGCTAATCATAGCTGATTAACGGTGGTAATAATAATAATAATAATAATAATAATAATAATAATAATAATCATCATCATCATCATCATCATCATCATCATCATCATCATCATCATCATAATGCTTTATTTATTTATAGAAGATAACTTATTTAGTACAAAACTATTCTACCATGAGGCCTTCTCTACAGTGGCGGCACGACGGGGGGGGGGGGGGAGGGTCGGGAAGGGCTATTGCCCCCGTGCGCCGGGAGAGGGGGGGGGGTCGACGGGAGCTTGTTTTTTTTTCTCTTAAGCTGTTACCCGGGGCGTAGATGGGGTGGGGGTTTGGAGGTTGGCAATTCATATAAAAACTGTTCTCTGTGGCAACGTATGGGTGGCACTAAAGAACATTGCCTCGAACCCTCACGCCGCCACTGCTTCTCTACAATATACTTATTTATCTTGAGAGTTAACTGGAGGGACAGAAAAAGTTCATTAGTCAAGTTGCAAAATTAGCCAATTCGCTTGTAGATCATTTGAGATGAAAATATTTATTTGTTTTAATATGCCTGTAGTATGTACACAGTTTGGTTCGTTCAAATTTATTGCGATGCTAACATGTATACAGGTTAAAGTGACCTCTTGTCCTAACGCTGCGACAGTCGATCAACTATCGCATACGGTATCCAATATCCGCTCAGCATCTAATTCACTCGGCTAGGTGTTAATATTTACTCAATCGCGTTTATTTCTCCACGTGCTGGGTCTGCCAAGCGGTCGGTCAGAAACCCAGTGCGGCTGGTATTACATAGTATACAATTTAAAACCTCTGTACATTAAACATATCTGGACAAACTTACATGAATATCTTACTAAATACTCTGTCAGTCTCCACGATTGCCGGAGGAGAAAAACGCCGCTTTGAAATTCGCTAATTAGTGGCGTTTTTTCTGAGGGGTGTATTCCTGAAAATGTAGATTGTATATCAAGAAAAGATATCACGGGTTAAGTTTCAGGTTGGGTTTTCATAATTTTGTAATTTGAAAGATAAAGGCTGATAACAAAAAAAAAAAAAAAAAAAAAAAAAAACACCGGTGATTAATGGGTGTTTGTATAATAATAAACTATATATACGGTTACGGTTTTAACGGGCGCGGTTATGTTATTATCACGTGATATTCCGCCATTACGGTACTGATATCTCTACAGCGTTCGTACACATTTACTGTTAATTTAATATATTTGTTAAAGTACAAGTATTTGGAGTTAACAGTGCGTCACCGCCAAACAATATTTAGTGGATTGTGTGCCCTAAAATTTCAACGGTGGCACAATCTGGGCCTTTTCCCGCTTAAGTTCATCTAATTAGTTCTTTGTTTTGGTTTGTTTCACCCAAGGCAGTAATTCGTAGAATTTGCTTTTCTTTTTCTCAAGGATTCAAAATTTTTGAATTATGTAACTAATTTCAATTTATTTTCTTCAAAATATATTTTTTTTATAATTAAAGATTCATCCATTATCAGTCATGCAAGCTAGAATAAGCTACAAGTTTCGTACCTTCAGTTCACAACGAAATTAAAAGTAGGGGAAAATAGAAATGTAGACGATTACAATACTCGTAACCAAAAATATATCGGATCCTTTCTCTCGTGTTTTTCTGAACTTATATATTGAATTAGTTATGGTAAATATCAGGATTTACTTATTATTAATAGCACGAAAAGCTTATATATTGAATTAGTTATGGTAAATATCAGGATTGACTTATTATTAATAGCATGAAAAAAAGCTATTTCTTCCCACAAAGTGTTTGTATAACAAAATCTTTAAAAAAGCTAATATTTCAAAGAATTTGTCGCAAATACTGTGTTCTAATAAGTGCATTTTTATTTAATTTTCAAGAAAAGAAGAAAAGTAATCATGCAGATCAGAGGCAATTTCCCCAAGTTTATGACGATATATCAAAGAGGTAAAAATAAAATTGGGTGATTTTCCGATTATTTGGCATTTCAGTCTCGTTTTTAGTCATATAATTTGTAAAATTTCAGAATCGCTCAGTGAGTTAAAATTTGAAAGAATATTTAAAATAAATTTCAGAGTTTCATTCAAGTGAAAGTTGGATCAGTGCTATATTGTCCTGCACGATCACTATTTCAGAATTGTAGTGAACGTAAGTGTCATGATTTAAGTGTCATTGTTTGTTTACTTATATTCTGGTGTAACTGTTTACTTCTATTCTGATGTAACTGTTTATTTCTATTCAGATGTAATTGTTTACTTCTATTCTGATGTAACTGTTTGCTTATAGTCTGATGTAACTGTTTGCTTCTATTCCGATGTAACTGTTTACTTCTATTCCGATGTAACTGTTTACTTCTATTCCGATGTAACTGTTTACTTCTATTCCGATGTAACTGTTTACTTCTATTCCGATGTAACTGTTTACTTCTATTCTGATGTAACTGTTTACTTCTATTCTGATGTAACTGCTTGCTTCTATTCCGATGTAACTGTTTACTTCTATCCCGATGTAACTGTTTACTTCTATTCTGATGTAACTGTTTACTTCTATTCTGATGTAACTGTTTGCTTCTATTCCGATGTAACTGTTTACTTCTATTCCGATGTAACTGTTTACTTCTATTCAGATGTAACTGTTCGCTTCTATTCTGATGAAACTGCTTATATTCTGATTGAACTTATGTAACTGTTGACTCAAGTGTTTGTTCACTAATAGTCTAATTAAACTATTACTCCAGTATTTGTTTACGTCTCTTCTGATGTAACTGTGTACTCTAGTGTTTCTTTACTTTTATTCGGATGTAACTGGTGTTTACTCCAGTGTTTTGTTTACTTCTATTCTGATGTAACTGTTTACTCTACTGTTTGTTTACATCTATTCTGATGTAACTATTTACTTATATTCGGATGTAACTGCTTCTCTAGTGTTTGAACCTCGAAGTACAAATTCGAAGCTTTCTGCGGAAATAAAGTTTATTTATAGTAATAAAGGAAATAGGAAGTGTTTGAGGTGTCGCCATTTTTATTTAGTCATTCTCGGATCAGGCGCATACATAATCAATACCAGTAATCAGTACCATAAGGGAGGACGCATGTAAGTCACACATAATGGGCATGGGAGGTAACTATGAACGAACATTTCACCTGAAAGGTCTACCGAGGATGTTGGGTCTAACTATGATATTCTCTTCAGAACACGAATACCACACAAGATTTGAGAGGAATCTACAGAAAAAAACTGTCCATAAAATCTATATAGAAACGGAAAGTAAAGTAAATTATGTAATGTATGGAAAAGAAAATAAGTTCTTGAATCAATTTTTCTTACGTTTTCCAGTATTGCACAAACTCTTTCACTTGTTAGAATCTCAGGAGGTATAATCAGTTTCGATGTTGATGGTGAGGTTCACGTGTCTAATTTGTGAAAATTCTCTGGGGTTTGAACCAAATAAAACGTGGCGCCATCTCACTTATTTGCGCTAAGGCTTCTTTAAACAGCCGTATGATCGTCCTGATAACTAAGCCATTACAAAGACTTCTCATAATTAACCGTTTTCTTATCAAATCTTACGCGCATTTCCTCAATCAAACCTATACATGAAAAATAAAATACACGTCATTTGGTAGTATATCCAATAATCCTGTCTGCTGAAAGTGACAGACTCTCGATGAACATTGAGACGGCCCTTGCTTCTTGCCACATGTCGGATAATGACAGTGAAGCTATATATATATATATATATATATATATATATATATATATATATATATATATATATATATATATATATATATATGTATGTATTTCTGCATAAAATCGTTTGCATAATACGTATGAAAATGTTATGTGAACTTTATTGAAAAAACGGTCATATTTATGAAGATATATTTTTAGCGACAAAAGGAACTTAAAGGTGTATATAATTAAATATCTGAGTTATTTTTTTAATTTTTTTTCTTCATATTTAGGTTGTCTTCCCTACTGCATAGAAGTCGGTTAGTTTTGGGAACAATACTGAGTTTGCTCTGTCTAGACAATTGCTTTGTATTATTTGGCTATTACTTGTCCATTTCCAAGACAAAATGTGATGCACGTGCATCATGTGCAGATAAATATGACATTTGCCGGCGTTCTTGATGGCAAGAGATTTCAAGGACTTACCTAGATATAGGAAGGACAACATTATGTGTTTATCCTGCAACTACAGCTTGCATTCACTCCTTACAATGTATACAATAAACCAGAACTTTATTTTGTTAGTACCTAGATAAAGCCACATGCGACCTCTGACGTCTAATGGCCTCGTACTATTTTCAGTAGTACACATTTTAGCTTCCTTTGAGACATCTAAACAAACACGGTAATGTGTCAAAATTACCGTAAAATCTAAGTCACTCCACATAAAGTAAAAGTAGCAAATACCTGTTAATATTTTCCGAATGCTTATAAAATTTATTGTAACTAAATATTAAAACAGATAAATATTTTCTGTAACAGCTAAAGAGAAAGTATTTTAATATAACCAAAGCAATAATCAAGCCGAATACACTTAAGATAATATATCTTTCAAAACAATTAATCCGCAGTCGTTGAAAAAAGAAAGAAAAAAGAAAGCCTAAAAGAGGTAGTCCTTGATCCTGTGAGATGTGGGAGGTGAAAATTTCACAGACTGAAAGACGAGACCAGAGACAGCCACGCAATCCCGCCAATGATCTTGGCATTTTGTTGGCAAATTTGATCCTGTCAGTGAGGGGAAAAAAAGTCCAGGCTCTTGAGCTTACTACCTTACGATTAATGATCAGCAGTGTGGACAGAAAATTGAAAAAGTCAAAAGTACTGCCAAAACATAATGAATTCTGATGATAATGGATTTTCCATGACAAGAGAGACTCTCGGGGCTAACATGAAATCAACGAAAAGTAAAGGCAAACGCAACCGTCTAAATAAATCTCAACCAGTATCATACAAAGAAACAAACATTCTTTATGAAACGGGTTTATCTGGAACCAAACCTACCGAGTCTTTGATTAACACAATGTGGCTGAATAACTTTTTACATTTTGATCTACTGGGTGTGAAGGAACACTACATACTGAAATGAACAGACGTGGTGCTTGAGTGTTTGAGAACGTGTTTGAGAAAAGTGTTTGAGAACGACAAGCTATACTTATCATTACATGCAGTATACTTTTTTATATTAAAGAACCATCACTATATTGTTCTTGGGGTTCCTTTTTTTTTTTTTTTGTTATACGGAAAGGGACAAACATCAAGAATAAAGAGTCCATGAGCCAGGACATTTCTATTTTCTTCTGAAGCCAAGAGTTATGACGGTGTTTTCTTTATCCCGATAGAATGTGGAATAAATTTGTCCGCGTGCATGATTGTCCGTATCATTGAATGGAAACAGTTTTCGCCAACAGTTCAGGCATTTTAGTTTCAGTGTAATCTTGTCATTGCAATTGTTCACAAAGTAATGCATATCTTTACAACCTCTCGCGGTTATCTACAAACATATATAACCTACCTAACATCCTGTTTGTCAAACCTTTTTGATGCAAAGGGATTTAAGCATTCTTTAATTCGGTGTCGCGTTTCCCAAAATTGATTGAGTGATCATATGTAAATGATCCATGTTGTACCAAAGTGAGGAATCTACTCAACATACTCTCAGAAAATTCATCTGAGGTATATATTCAACAGAGAAACTTCGAAAATAGAATCGATTTAAGAGAACTTCGAGAGGTGAAGTCTGCATGTATTTTCGGCAATTCTGAAACGCAAAGGCTCGGCATTTTAAGTGCTTCTCAAAGCGCGTATTAATACAAATTTGTATCGAATCAATGCATATTAAATTTACTACACATAGTTCAGTCGTCATTAAAGCATGCGAATATGGCTATCAACTGTTATTGGGAATATAAATTTCTTTGCCTGTCGCAAACCACTATTTAGACGAGTGCGAGTTGTCCTGTCTGGCGTTTGTCATTATTGCCGCGTCAGAAGAACTAACGGAAGAACTTATGTCCTGAGCCTGCCAGATGGAGTCTAAGTGTGGGAAATAAATAAGGTTGAATCTAGTGTGTGATATCTAACTATATAAAGTCTGATATAAACCTCAACCATAGGTGGATCGACGGGGGATGGGGGATGGGGTGTCACACACAATAAAAAATAGAGAGAAACAACCAGAACGTTCCTGGACTAAATTTTGTTTATTGTTAGATGCTAAACACTGCGTCATAAGAGCGTTTAAAATGCAGGAGCTTGATGGGGTTTCTATTCCACAGATCCCGTGCCTACTTGTTTACGCCTCCTACCGTCCCTATCGACATTATCACTTTGTGGATGGGATTTACATTTCGTTCTTAATTAACATGATTCAATCAATATCAATTTCGATGTAAACCCTAATCGGTAGGCAAATAATTATATTCATTAATACCACTATAATTAACGTTTTATTAGAGGTTTTAATTTTGCGCTTGTATAAGTACAATTTTGTCACCCATGCTTGTCAGGAAATGCGGAAATGACCATGAATTTATTTAAAAACTGAGTTAAAATATTTATTAGTCGAACAACAGTGACAATTAGAGAAACAATTAACATTATACGGAGTAAAATCATAACTGGTGTGTTTTATTTGCTTTTAATTGAAGCGTTTAAAATATTTATTCTTAAAGTGTTAAACAGAAAGGGGATTGCGGATTTTTAAATGTACTTAACGGACTAAGAATTCTTATCCATCCCCAATGGGTTACACTAGCTGGTACGGATGATAGGGTGGGAAATGAGATCATAAGCTAGGGTAAGATCACGGACTCGCTGCTCTGCTGCAGATTCCCAATTTAATAATATAACCACTTCGACTGACAACCTTACCAGAACTACTGATTCGTAAAAATAGTAAATTTGATTACATAAGAAACCACGATTCAAATCCGTTATAAATATGTCCATAATAATTGTGGTTACGATAGTAGTATATCGTTCATTATCGTCAGAAATTGCGCAGTGGCTGTCACAATGGATAGAAACAATTGTCTTGCATTTTTTCCGGAATGATTCACTTTCAGTCCGTACCAATATTAATTAAAGCATGAACGAACGAGGTTCACCACAAACGAGTTTGTCCTCATGGTAAATACAAGTCAAATTGCTATACAGTTATACCTACTATTTATGCTAGTCAAATTGCTATACTGTTATAGCTACTATTTATGCAAGTCAAATTGCTATACTGTTATAGCTCCTATTTACGCTAGTCATCATGATAAATGCAAGTCAAATTGCTATACCGTTATAGCTACTATTTATGCTAGTCAAATTGCTATACAGTTATAGCTACTATTTATGCAAGTCAAATTGCTATACTGTTATAGCTCCCATTTATGCTAGTCATCATGATAAATGCAAGTCAAATTGCTATACCGTTATAGCTACTATTTATGCTAGTCCTCATGGTAAATGCAAGTCAAATTGCTATACAGTTATAGCTCCTATTTATGATAGTCATCAGTGTAAATGGTAAACAGGGTTATATTTATTTTATAGATAGATATTTGCTGCAAAAACTCCACTAGGAAAGTTCACAGCCCAACATTTAAGTTGCTATAAGCTAGAAGAAAAGCTCAAAAGTAAAGTGTTAGTCAGATTAAAAGAACATTCTGAACAGTCGAAAATTCGCATGGATGTTTTGTTAAAACAGGCAGAGTAAGCAGATCATTCTGTAGTTTCCAGGTGATTCTAAATTTCATATGATCTTTCTGTAGTTTCCAGGTGATTCTGAATATCGTATGATCTTTCTGAACTCTTCCTTTAGCTGACACAATTTTCAGACTTGCAAACCGCTAAGATTCGAGATCATAAGCCATTCTGCTTGAATTATGCCATTTTTTTGGGTAGAAATGGAGCATATTATTCCAAATCTGTTTCCATGACAGCAACTTTTCTGCAACTCACACATGTTTGTGTCTTCCTACACAGATAATATACATGCATGGTTATAAAGGCCTACACATGATTCCCCTTTGTTAGGCAAAACCTAACACATACATAAATACACACAAACACTTACACACAAGTGTAAACAGCATAGAAATGAAACCTATAATACTTATCATTCTTATTTGTGATAAAGCTATAGATAAATGTTTATGAAGGTTTCTCCACAAAGCGACTAAACGTCTATTTTTGTGTCTAGACACGCGTTTATTTCATTTATAAGCTACTGGGCTTCATGAGAGGCATTGATCATCTGTCTAAACGTGTTTTATACAAGGGTCAGAATGTTTCTCCCGCAAGGAACAAAACATAATCTCTTCTTTCTTGTTTGCCAAAAAATCATTTTTATGTCTGAGACAGGAGTTTGCATACTGTAGTCATATTTCCCGAGTCTGATACAGGGTTTGCATACTGCACTCTTTTTTTACCCGTGTCTGATACAAGGGTTTGCATACTGCACTCCTGTTTCCCGAGTCTGATACAGAGGTTTGCATACTGCAGTCCTGTTTCCTGAATCTGATACAGGGGTTTGCATACTGCACTCCTGTTTCCCGAGTCTGATACAGGGGTTTGCATACTGCAGTCCTTTTTCCCGAGTCTGATACAGGGGTTTGCATACTGCACTCCTGTTTCCCGAGTCTGATACAGGGGTTTGCATACTGCAGTCCTGCTTCCCGAGTCTGATACAGGGGTTTGCATACTGCAGTCCTGTTTCCGGAGTTTACGTGGAAGAATAGGTATAGCATCAAGGAAGCACTCTGTCTACATTTGTCTAACTTCTAAACATCAAGGAAGCACTCTGTCTACATTTGTCTAACTTCTAAACATCAATTTAAAAAAATCCACTCTAAGTACGTCTCTGTTTAATAGATGTTGTGGAACAAAATATTGGTGAACTGTCCTTAAGTGTTTTAATTGAATAATTTTTATTTTAATTTCTTAATCCCTTTCCTCTTCTCTTTCTCCTTCTTCTTAGTCTTCTTCTTCTTCTTCTTTTTCTTTTTCTTTCTTTTCAATCTCAGTAAAGAAAATGTCAAAACTATGCCAGTTTGTTCCGGTATCAAAATCATCTCGAACTTCTGCAAGAGTTTATTAATATTTCTTTCAAGATCTTTTTGTTTCTTTTCTCCTAACAACAGTTACCTTAATGTGAATTAACGTTAGTTCATAACTTGCCTTTGTATTCTCCTACAAACATAAAATAAATCTATACAAAAGGACACAACCGTTACTTACGGATTTATCAAATATTTGAAGTAGAAACACATCATGGACCTCGATGTCTGGTAAAGTATCGCAGAGCTGAAGATAATGAAATGAGAAAGACATTTTAATATCTCCAGACATATTTTCGCACCGAGAACAGATAAACCTTCATTGAGAAAGGACCCATTATCTTAAGAACAAATGAAGATTTGATGGCCGTTTAAGGATGCTTTATGCGCAGATAACTTTTGCACCTTTGCAATCTAACTCTTTATTGCAGTACAATAGGCAGATGAAAATATGCCACATGATAACAAAAGTGGTCTGCAGGACTAAAGTAAATAAGTTATAGTTTTTAATGATCTGATGACCTTTGTGTTGGTGGGGCAGACCTTTGATAGCCATTTCTTCCTGATGATGATGACCAACTGCTAATCGTTTCGTGATAAAATGAAAGGATCAGACAGTAAACATCATCAAACCCTGTTCATTCTCTGAAGCAGATTGACCATGAAATTGTAGTGAGCCTTGTAAACCATCAAACGTCTTGTGTAACTAAACTACTGATATCGCCCTGAAGCTTTTTTTTCGAATTGAAGACTTACCTCACAATAGCTAAAGTAGTATATGAGAAAAAGATATTTTTGAGTTTAAAGGTTTTTCTATTAACAAGGTATCGAACATTACATGATAATATATTTCAGTCAAACCTTATTAAGCTACCACTTCTGGAAAGCACAGAAACTTACCTTTTTGTCATGTGTCTCCTTAGTAAAGATTCATCGCTTTTAAAGAGTAAGTTGTGTTGACATTGAGAATGTGGCTGTTTAAAACAGGTGATTGGTTAATAAAGGTGACATTTAGAGAGAATTTGAGTGTATTTGACTTATAAAAGGAATCATGTTTTTTCTTACATATATAAACCTGATCACTTTCAAACACAAAACTTCAGATTGTCTCCTAGGCACCTTAAAATGTCTTATTATGGAATTTTACTAGATTTTTGAGAGGCATTAAGCTTTACCTGGTCTGTTTTATTTCTTACATGAAGTATTATTAACCTGGAATGTATTGTCATATAACAAGGGACAATATTTGAATCAGTGAAAAACATAACAATAATATATGTCATGGAATAATGGGTGAAATATTTAGTAAAGAAGTTGTTTTTGCTTGAATTAAACAGGTTTAAAGGGAAAATAATTATGCCTTCAAACTTGTTATCATTATATAATTGCATATTTTTTTTACCCAGCCATTGAAACACGCGTTTCGACTGGTAAAAAGCGAATCACATGACGCAGAAAAGTGAGAAAACTAAAATCTATTAGTTCATGACACTAGAAAGGAATTACGTAGGTGTTCATGTTTCCTTCTTGTGTGATTTGACAATATTTGTAAACAAGTTTTAAAATATAGTTCTGTTTTTTTTTCTTCTGGAGATTAAATATTATTTTTATAACTATTTGCAATTATAAGCATTTAACTTCATATCTTACATGATTCCTGAAGTCATGAATCTTGAAAATCAATTACACATTTTGTAAGAACAGCCTTCCCTTTGCTGCAGCCTTTCATGCAGTGTGTGATTAATTAGCTTCGTGACTTCATGAATCCTGTAAAATATGTTAAATTCTCTTATATTAATCCCATTTAAATTGTAAAATTTAAAAACAACAGACATATTCATGGAAGAATTTTTTTGATGGCATTCTGCTCTAAAGTCATAAGTTGAGCTAGATAACAGTTTCTATTTTCCCCAGTGAAAGTATAACCTATAATTTCTATCCTGATCTGATTGGACCTAAACAACGATGCCCTCATTAATACAAACACTGTAAGGAATAGGTCTAAACCAATTAAAGATTAGATCATTAATAAGAATTGCTTGTACTTTAATCGTACCATGGCATGTGTAATAGACTCCCTATTATTATAAGGAAAAGAAAAAGCAAAATTCATGAAAATAAGTAAAAACGAGTGAATAACTGGAAATATTACAAGGGAGTGAACTGTTGGAAATCTTAGAAATTAATTAAGGATACATTTAAAACTTTTCTAACGCCTGACCACGCAGGCTTAAATAAAATAATATATGTACTGTTTAACGAATATTTAAATAGTTCAATTGTAGTTGCTATTCTATGCATAAAAAACAATTTAAGACATGGTTTTGGTAGGGCAGTAAGTTTCTAAACTCATAATAATTAACATCAAACCTTTATATACAAGTGCATTAACAGTAATATAGATAATTGAACATTTTACTATATAGCTTTTCAGGTCTCTTGATAACAGTATAATAGGTTACACTAATGTTCAGGCGATCGTTTCACAAAAGGTGCATAGCCTACATGTACATAACATACCAAACTCATTTTATGCTACGTGTGACAAAAGCGTCTGCAAGTGGGTCACAAGATAAGTGTACGTAACATGTGTGTACATGATTTCAAATTCATATAATCGAACCATTTCGCACGTAATCTCTCATTAAGTCCTTTACTGTGAGTGACTTCGTGCCTTTTTCTAGTAACACAGAGGGATGATATGTTAGTTTTTCATCTAAATTGTAATATAGAGCAGTAAAAACATCTTGTCAGATTGTAAACGAGTGATTTAATGGGCAGAAGTCAATTTCGACATTAACATGTAACTCAAGATTTACTGATAAAAAATAAGATAAAGATGCAACAGTTGTAAAAAAAAAAAAAAAAATGCAACCTATCGCTCGAAGATAAAAAAAATCACAACTTTATCTCCATCTTCAAATTTCCCCTTTTCAATGGAAAACCTTTCGACAGAGGTCGACATTAATATAATGGAAAAATAATTTTAGAAAATATATTTGATTTTTTAAAATAAAACGACTTGATTACTGAAATAATTTGTAAAGAATCAGGTGTGGGCATTTTTTTCGTTGCACTGCACATCTTCGTGAAGCTCACTCGGTGCTAGACTTGCGTATATTAACCTAAATTTGCTAATCCCCTAAATTCTCATATTCCAGTGCTGTTTATCTAACCATATGCTTGTCAAAACAATAATAAAATAACACGATTAAAATAGGAAAGGACGAAAAACTATTAAAAACAAAAAAAGAATATAGGATAACGAGCCTCGAGTCTCCATTTCGATATGAAAAACTCTTTCTTGCGGCAAAACCCTTTGCAAAATTTACTTTTACCCTTTCTGGTGTTGTCGTTGCCGTTGCCTTTTCATATTTTTGTTTTTGTAGATTGACCCAATCAAAATAAAAATTAATAAGTTTGATTTCTTTTCCCTTAAACAGTTTATTTCTGGTTCGTCATACCATGCAATGGCTGGATTGATGATTGATTACATTTTGATAAGTTCTCTACCTTTCTCTGTCGGTCGATGGGTCCGTTTCCGTATGCCCCAATGCATACAGAGAGAGAGAGAGAGAGAGAGAGAGAGAGAGAGAGAGAGAGAGAGAGAGAGAGAGAGAGAGAGAGAGAGAGAGATGTGGAAAGCTACATCGTCAAGCAATTCGGGGCAAGTTTTGTTTTCCCTAGGCTAGTAATATGTTATGTTACTTACCCAAAATTTGCGTAGAATATGATGGGGGAAAAAATCTATTTTTCTAGCGATTTCCTGAAAGTTTTTTATATTGAAACAGCCTATGAAATTTCTTTATGTAGAGAAATAAATTCTGATAAGTTTCACAACTTTGCATCAGAGTATTTCGCAAGACTCGAACAGATACTTGTAAATCTATACGTATCGAACACGTTTTATGACATCTTATATTACTTTCAATATATATATATATATATATATATATATATATATATATATATATATATATATATATATATACAGAGAGAGAGAGAGAGAGAGAGAGAGAGAGAGAGAGAGAGAGAGCACATTTCGTTATTCGTTTTACTTTCCTTCCGGTCAAAAATTAACAGAAGATGAAAAGTGTCCATTAAAAACGGAAAACTAAAGGAGCAAATTGTTTTTTAACACCAGATACTGCTAATATTTTTTGTATTACTACCATGACCAAAACAAAACTAATAAAGCTGATGGCAACGACGACAAGAATGATGAAGCTGACGACGACGATTATTGTTATTGAAGTTATTGCGTCTCATATCACATTGTAGCCCGAATTCCTCCCAAGCTTTTAATGGCATCCCCATGAGGGAGTGTAAACGAAAGATGATGCTACATTGTTCATTCTCCTCAGAGGGGAGTGTGTGCACTGCCTTAAAGAGTATTCTATCAAGATCAGTTCAAGGTCACGCCCTTCTGATTGGTCAGCATCGGAACGACCTATATCGTCTCATGCGCACAATTATTGAAGTGGATGGAAATTATGGATGCCTTTGTAGACGATATTCTCATTTTCTCTCATGCGTGGGAACATCATCTTTTCTTATTGCGTAGTCTCTGGAAAATACAACAAGAGGCAAAGCTCACAACGAGACCTACCAAATGTAGCATTGCGTATTCAGATGTGGATTGTTTCTGTCACCCCGACAAAATCAAGCGATAGAAAACCTTCCCAGAGTCGAATCCAACAGGTCCGATCAATTTTGGGTTGGTTGGGTTAAACAGGAAATTTGTTCCCAATTTTTTCCCAGTAGTTATCCCATTGACCGATTTACCAACAAAGGGGCAACCTAACAAGGTCACTGTGCTCCATGTTAGGAAAAAGCTTTCAGTATGCTCAACAAAAAGCCCACGTGCTCACAAATCCTCAATCGACCAGAGTTCGACAAACCCATTATACTGATGACTGACGCTGCAGACAATGGTTTGTGGGCAGTTTTATTGCAGGAACAAAATGGGTCCAAGCTACCCGTAGACTGCGCAAGTAGAGAAATATTATCCAGAGAGCAAAACTACTCAATGACTGAGAAAGAGTATTTGGCAGTCGAATGGGGAATAGATAAAATTCCACACACATATCTCTTTGAAAAGAAATTCGTTTTGAAGAGTGTCCACCAATCACTTACTTTCTGAGTATAATCTAAAGTTGCACATGCAAGATTAATGCCTTGGGCGCTGGCATTGCAATCGTTCTAGTTTCGTACCGATGCAATTAGATTATCTGAAAACGCAGGTACAGCTTATTTAAGTACAATGTAATTCGCAACATGACGTGGTAAGCTTTTTTATTTTCGTCCAGGTAAAATAATCCATTTTTGCGCACATTCCGTGAATTCTAAAAAGCGAATGATGCGCGATTAGTTTAATGTTTGTATTATATACAGTATGAATCCTGTTAAACATTCTGTTTAATTATCTTTTTTTACACAACAAGCGTTACCCATTGTGTTTATCTCGGTTGTAGTACGATTCTACCTGAACTGATTAACTCCTATTTGACTGACTTTTTTTTAAATTGGTCATGGACAGATACAGTCGCCTATGGTTTCGTGCCTTCTGCGTGTTTCGGATAAAAAAAAGTTTTTTGCTTTTAGTGTAAGTACAACGCATTTCATTTGCCTTATCAGGGACCTCTCGTTGATGGACATATTTTTTCTCCAGTTTTTTCTTTGCTTTTGTTTTAAACATATTTTATTGGTTAGATTAGGAAAGCAAAAGGGTTAGGCACAAGTTCTTCCAGCTTAGGATAGCCTTTGTCGTAACAAATACAAACCAATGCTCATCATGTGAAACGTACAAATAAAATTTAAATGATACCTGAATGAGTGCTAGAACTAAAATGATCTAAAGCAATCATTGTTTGAAGTGTCACACACACACACACAGGCGCGCGCACATACACAATGATATTGTTTGAGGTCCGACACACAAGAAAACACATTAATATATATATACAGATATATGGACAGTTCTTATGTTATTGATTTCAGTGGCATTCCTGGACGAATAAATTGAATTATATTTGAATTGTAGTATAATAGCTACTGATACTGAAATATATATATATATATATATATATATATATATATATATATATATATATATATATATATATATATATACACACATTTTGTTGATTGATAAGTATTGTTCGATGTCAAATTGGTATAAACTATGAATTTGTTATATAGTGATAAATGAGAATGATTTAATATCATGTAACCCCATATAATGGTTCTCATCGTGGACAGATTTCTTTTGAATAGGACATTTTTACCATCCTATTGTTTGAATAGGACATTTTTACCATCCTATTGTTTGAATAGGACATTTTTACCATCCTATTGTTTGAATAGGACATTTTTACCATCCTATTTGTTTGAATAGGACATTTTTACCATCCTATTGTTTGAATAGGACATTTTTACCATCCTATTGTTTGAATAGGACATTTTTACCATCCTATTGTTTGAATAGGACATTTTTACCATCCTATTGTTTGAATAGGACATTTTTACCATCCTATTGTTTGAATAGGACATTTTTACCATCCTATTGTTTGAATAGGACATTTTTACCATCCTATTGTTTGAATAGGACATTTTTACCATCCTATTGTTTGAATAGGACATTTTTACCATCCTATTGTTTGAATAGGACATTTTTGCCATCCTATTGTTTGAATAGGACATTTTTACCATCCTATTGTTTGAATAGGACATTTTTACCATCCTATTGTTTGAATAGGACATTTTTACCATCCTATTGTTTGAATAGGACATTTTTACCATCCTATTGTTTGAATAGGACATTTTTACCATCCTATTGTTTGAATAGGACATTTTTACCATCCTATTGTTTGAATAGGACATTTTTACCATCCTATTGTTTGAATAGGACATTTTTACCATCCTATTGTTTGAATAGGACATTTTTACCATCCTATTGTTTGAATAGGACTATTTCTGCTGCATATTATCTTAATAAGGAATGTTCGTTTGAACGCTTATTGAACATTTCATCATAAAGGAAAATTTCATATTACTTCATATTACTGAGTAATAATCATCTTATTGTGTATACAATAAGCCGAATTGTATGTACAATAAGCCATGTTGTGTGTACAATAAGCCGCACTTTGTGTACAATATTCCGAATTATGCATACAGTAAACCGTATTGTGTGTACCATAAGCCGCGTTGTGTGTACAATAAGCCGAATTGTGCGAATTTTGTGTACAATAAACCATGTTGTGTATACAATAAACCATATTGTGTGTACAATAAGTCGTATTGTGTGTACATTAAACCGAATTGTGCGTACAGTAAGCAGTGTTGTTTGTACAATAAGACGTGTTGTGTGAACAATAAGGCGAATTGTGTGAACAATAAGCCGAATTGTGTGTACAATAAGCCGTATTGTGTGTACAATATGCCGAATTGTGTGTACAATAAGCCGAATTGTGTTTACAATAAGCCGTGTTGTGTGTACAATAAGTCGTGTTGTGTGAAAAATAAGCCGTGTTCTGTGTATAATAGACCGTGTTGTGTGTACAATAAACCGTGTTTTCTTTGCAATAAGCCGAATTGTGTATACAATAAGCCGAATTCTGTGTACAATTAGCCGAATTGTGTGTACCATTCGCCGTGTTGTGTATACAATAAGCCGTTTTCTAGACTTAGAACCGTGTTGTTTTTGCATAAGCCGAATTGTGTGTACAATGAGCCGTGTTGTGTGTACAGTAAGCTGAAGTGTCTGTACAATTATCCCAATTGTGTGTACCATACGCCGTGTTGTGTGTAAAATAAGCCGTTTTCTAGACTTAGAACCGTGTTGTCTTTGCAATAAGCCGAATTGTGTGTACAATAAGCCGTGTTGTGTGTACAGTAAGCCGAATTGAGTGTACAATTAGCCTAATTGTGTTAACAATTAGCCGTGTTGTGTGTACAGTAATCCGTTTTCTAGACTTAGAAAATGTATAATTTTAATTGATACATTTTGTTCTAAGATGGAGACATTTGGATGATCAATGATATTATTAAATGTTCATGGTGCTGTTAGCATTAATGTTATAGAGTGTGTCAGGGAACAGGCAAGATGTCGTATATTTGAATTTGTTTTATTGTTCTTCTTTTCTTTTCTTTATAAATAAATTTGTTTAGTTGACATCTGGCAGATTTTTTTTTACTAACATATTCCGAGAAGTTATTTCTAAAACTGGTTTTACATTTTATTCCTTGGCAGCAAAATCTATGAATTAAACTGATCATGCGACGTAATATAAAACCCGTTTTCGTGTATATTATCAGGTACTAGGTTTCCCAAATGCATGTAAATTATGGGCAATATTCTATGGCTCATTTGACTCGCCATTTAAAAAGCTTAAAGTTTCCTTCCAGTTAATACGAATTCTTTTGCTGGTGTCTATTCCCGACCAGTATGATACTATTAATTTATGTGGTTTAGCAACCTTTTGTTAAAAGAATAATACATTTTATTTCTTTCCACGTTTCTTTGTTTGAACTGGCGCTGGTAATGAATTAGGCACTTTATATATTTTCCGCAAAACTATCTCTAAATCGTTGGTTCATAATTCACTTAATCAGCCTCATCGTTTCCAACATCAATTATTCTAACAGCATACGTTTTCTTCTTTTGGGGCAACTTGGGAAACTTGAAGGGCAATGTTATGTTAAACTCCCTCATTATCTTGTAGTACGTTGCCCTTGGAACATTAGCCGTCCAACAGATCCTTTTCAAATGTCTATCCGTTTTCAATTCAAGGAGAGTATCATCATAACAAACATGTTTCGATTTCCAATTTGGTCGTTACTGTCAGTAGCTATATTAATTCCATTTAGCAGATGGTTTTCAACACTGAAGATCACGAGTCAAACATTTACAGTATTTAAATCAACCCTTGTGTATAAATATAGAGTCTAAAAGCGAGATGGTTTTATTGTTGTTTCCCCACTGTTAAAACAATTTGTATCTAAATGGTGGCGTAGCTATGTTTTTTTTTTTTTTTTTTTTTTTTCCAAAAAAGCCTCTTGTCATTAGCGCATGACAGGGTAATCTTCACCCGCATGTTGTAGAGTTCGACAATAAAATTAAATTATTTTCATGATAATTTGTCCTCGTACGTAAACAAACAATGCTGTACATGCCCATTCTCAGGTTTTAATTCACACCATACTTGTTGATACCTTTGGAAGTCTTTTTTCGTTAGTGTCAGTTCTGTAGGCATACAACTTTGACCTCAACCCACAAAACTCCATGAATGGAACACAGTTTAACTCATCATTGAAATCCTCACAACATTTTTGTATTCTTCTCCACATAGTAATCGTGAAGTTACCCAAAGTTTTTGAGTCCAACATGTCACCTCACTTTCTTTGAGTACCGGTCGTCTTCATCTGTGACATCAGACTTGTACAACGTTGAATGAAAACAAAATTCTTGGCTGGAGGTGATGGTTTTTCAGATCTCGGGGATGAATCAAAGCAATCATAGGGATAGACATCCTTGCGTAGGAAGTTTTGACTCATGTTTGTGACATGTTTAGTTGTCTGTATGAACTTGTGATCACTTAAGTGTTTCGTAAACTCTTCACTGAATATACCAAACTGTCCACGAAACAAATCATACGTTTGACATTGATTTCCATGTCATCTATCATGAGCCTATCAGCAACAAAGTCTTGACAGAATGAGATGTATCCTTCGTCGTTTTGTGGTATTATTTGCACATCGTTCTCGGGCACACTCCTTACCAACTCTTTGTTGAGGAGGTGACTATATTAACCATAGATTTTGTGAATGAATAGAAGCATACATTTTGTATATTTGTACTTTCCTGTCAAGAAGTGCTTTGTTAGCCATTCATAAACATGCACAGTCCAAGTAGTTAATATACAAAAGTTTTGATTCTCCAGGAACTGTCTTTGTTTAATGGATCATTGTTGACTTGTGTGATCAACACACATTTAAAGTCTGAGTAAACAACGAAGGGCACTTTGAATTATTGGTGAAAATTCTTGAATTTGACAACCAATCGAATCGAAGGCATAACACCGAGCGTTTTGTTAAACTCATAATATAACCTTCTGTAATCGTTTTTAACTGGTGCTAAAATGACTGAAACATTTTCGTATACAAATGAATTTGTGACTCTTCTTACAGTTTCTTGATCAGTTCAAAGCCTTTCATCTTTTATCTTATGCGTTCGTGGGCAGGCATAAATAATTAACATGTCGATGTGCTTATCTTTCTAAAGTATGCATCCTCCGTGTGGTTTGATGAACTGTTTGTCTTGTTCGTCCATAAATTCACGCACAGAAATCAAGATCTTGAAATCAACCTCGAATTTTCCAATGTTTTTGTTTTCATTGGACAACTATCAAAGCATCCACTATACTTGCTGAGGCTATACTTGCTCGATCTTTAAGCATCCTTACTCGGGATGCTCAAAATTGATTTCACGGTCCAGGAAAAAACAAATGTTGTCTTCGTTGTCAACGTTGATGCAAGCCATTTCATATTTAACCCACCTTGGCAGGCAGATGTACGAGCTACGAAGCAACGGCTGGCATTTATTGGTCTTAAGGTATAGTGCTTCAATCCAATCAAACAACCATTTAGTTGTGTCAGTGATATTTTGGTCAAAATTGAGTGCCTACCTCACTAAAGATGCCATATAAACCTGTGTCAACCTCTATTTTATTGATTATCGACTTGTGTATCGAGTGGTAATATAATGTTTTTATTTCCTTTGTGTCAAGTCGATCTGTGCTGGGTTTGATATTTCTCAGTTTTTCCCTCATTGCCAGTTAACTCTAGCACTGGAAATGTGCTAGAGTTTATGATTTCTTTGATGTGTGGTTCAACATACGAAACGAAACGAAAAAGTATACGTCTTGATCGTTGCCACCAACAAACTTGTAATTTTTAACTTTCTCACCGAGGTTCTTTCTTTGTCCTGACTTTGTTTGATCCTCCGACTTCTTCTTCACTTATCAAAATTGTTGTTCTTTAACCTTTCGTATTTGTTTGATAAATTTGTCCTTCAACAAATTGTGTTTCAACTGTTTCTTTTTTTATCTGTCCTTTTTATATGGTCGTTTAGTCTTTATTTTAAGTTGTTCTTTTGATTTTGCTTGCGTCAGCAACCTTTGGTATACAGTCATTGTTTTTCACGTTCAATCTATTCAGCGAAAGCTCTTATTTTTACCTCAATCCTTTGTTCCTCAACCTTCGTCTTTTGTGGACCCAACCATCTACATAGCAAACGCTTAGTGTAATCATGTTGATTCTAGCATTTGAGGCTGATTTGATCGGGTCTCTCACGATTGTGAATGTTCCCCTTTGCGGCCATGGAACCTGTGGTTGTAAAACAGTTGGTTTGAAAAATGGCACAGCCTTCATTTCCACATATCTAGTCCTGTTACTGGTAATTTTAGTGTAACAAAATGTTTAGTTTTCCATCGTGGATTTTGTTTCGTTGGCTGTATTCAATGTAGTTTTTATGCGTTTTACAGTGTGATTGTTGCAAACTTTGTTGTGATAAAGTTGTGTGCTAGTTTTTGGTGCTTTTTTCATTGTGAATTCAATTACATTGGTTTGTTTCAATGTAGTTTTTGTCCATTTTCCATCCTAAATTTAGAGTATTTAAGGTACAAGCAATTTTTGTTCTGGGCACAAAACTTTATCCCTTTTTGTGGTATTTTGGGTCCACTTCTCCATGTTGGTTTATTTTTCGTTGGATTTTTTTCAAGGTAGTTTTTGATGCAGTTTCAATTGGTGGTTGATTTTCGATGGTTCGTTTCAATGTTGTTTTTGCTGCATTTTCCATTGTGATTGTTGAGTGCTTAAGGCTGAAAAATTGGAGTTTTGGCTTATTAGCGTGACGTCTTTATTTGTTTGCTCTGTATTTTGTAACAAAATCTCTGTGAGGCATTAACTTGTTGTATCCAGACTTTGAATTTATCTGGATACTTTTCAGCATTCACACGACATGTGTTGCCTGATAATTGGGACAACCTTTTCCATGTTGATTCATCGATTAACTTTGTTAACGCATTCTTTAGAGCACCTCGATCCATTTTCCGTGGGGTTTTTATTTGTTATTTTTTAAATTTGTGTGCAAACTTGAGCTTGCGACATTTTCTACACTCAGGCTTGCTGATTTTGCACAATGGTTTGTCAGACATGGATTAATCTCCATTTATTTGCAAAAAAACTTCTTTCAAAATTAAAATGCCAGAAGTGTGCCCGTATTGTGAAGGAGGTAATATGAGAAATAGGTACCATGTTACCAAACATGTTGAGGCAAACCATAAGGACAAGTTGGAAGAGGACGTTAAGCTTGTTGAGGATCAAGCAAAGCGTGAGCAAGAGAATCTCAGACTGTTACAATGGTTATCTAAAATAATCAAACATCCAAATACAAATAAAAAGATGAGTACTTAAATTTTATTGACACTGAATATTTTGTCATGTTGATTTGAGGTAACTAGCCTGGTATCTACTTTAACCCTAATTGGTGTGATATTTTAACACTCTCTGAATGAATATTTAAGTCGTTTTCCAGGTTACTTAAAAGTAGTCGTGTTTATACCTTTGCATAAAGGTAGATCTTGATCTTTTCTAACTCTTTTCCTAGGTTGATTGAAGTAGACTTGTTTTTGACTTGCTGTGTATTTGCTAAGAAAATGAAAAAAACATTTTTTAAATATGGCTTCATTCCAATTTCGTTCAAATATTACACTTGATCTGCCTTTGCAAGTTTCTTGATCTGCCTTTGCAAGTTTTTTGATCTGTTGACTTTTTTCGTTGCTAAAAGATGAGTATCAATTAATCGATTTAATTTTAAATGTTTTCCAATTTAACGAGTTGCCGTTCACCCTCTCCCCCCCCCCCAAAAAAAAAAAAAAATTAATAAATAATTAAATAAATAAATAAAACACCAGTAGTGATATAAAGTGTGTGTGTCGTCCATCATACTATCAGATGGAATTTACGATTTTTTTTACATTTAAGTATGGATAGGAAATCAGACACACCCTGTCTGCGCTAGAACTCACCTTTTTTAACTACTCTTATTGTATAATTAAATAACCTATGTAAACAATACGGATCAGAATGTCAAACGTATCAATTCTCGGATATATATTATAGTATCAAATGTATTTCCCTGAAGGACCTGATAATGTTCGGACCTCTATACCAAAACCAAACAAGACTTGAAGCCTATTTTCCTGAAGAGCTTGATCATATTTGGACCTCTATACCAAAAACAGCACGTTTATCTTGCCCCGATACCATTTACGTAAGAAAAAATATAAAACTTGAAAAAGGTTGATTTGTTGCATTTGTTTAATTATTTCAGTGATATACACAATCTCTCCATGATTGGACGAGGTTTACTGTACATCAATAAATCATTATTCTTCAGTCGGACTTGATTGTAGTGACACTATTATCTTCTGTAGTTGCTGCGGTCACAGCCGTAGAAACTGATTCCTGGTGTGGTTATTGCAACCGTTACATGACGAAGTTACAGCCGTATAAACTGATTTCTGGTGTCGTTATTGCAAACGTTACATGTCCGTTACATCTATTGCAGTGTTGCAGTAATTTCAGTGGTTCAAGTGACAGTGACAACCATACACTAGTAATTCTAGTGGTTCTAATGACCGTGGCAACCATACGCTAGTAATTCCAGTAGTCCTAATAGTAGTGGCAACCATACGCTATTAATTCCAGTGGTCATGTTAACAGTGGCAACCATACGCTAGTAATTCTAGCGGTCCTGCTTACAGTGGCAAGCATGCGCTAGTAATTCCAGTAGTCCTAGTGATAGTGACAACCATACGCTAGTAGTTCCAGTGGTCCTAATGACCATGGCAACCGTACGTTAGTAATTCAGCAGTCCTAGTGATAGTGGCAACCATACGCTAGTAATTCCAGTGCTCTTGGTAATAGTGGCAACCATACGCTAGTAATTCAAGTGGTCCTAGTGACAGTGGCAACCATACACTAGCAATTCCAGCAGTTCTATTGACAATGGCAACCATACGCTAGTAATTCCAGCAGTGATAGTGATAGTGACAACCATACGCTAGTAGTTTCAGTGGTCCTAATGACCGTGGCAACCATACGCTAATAATTCCAGTGGTCCTAGTGATAGTGGCAACCACACGCTAATAATTCCAGTGGTCCTAGTGATTGTGGCAACCATATGCTAGTAATTCCAGTGGTCCTAGTGATAGTGGCAACCATACGTTAGTAATGCCAGTTGTCCCAATGACAGTGGCAACCATACGCTAGTGATTAGAATTATATGGTTGACTCTTTTTGTACTTTTCCAAATAATGTACTAGGTAATCCCTTTGTATTTACGTTTGTTTAATGAAAGTCTTCAAACATATTAAAACCAATTATTTCCCTAATTAGTTTTATAATTATAATAAAAAAAATAGGATTTTTGAGGCTATATAAAATTCCCCGAGGGGATGATGGTTGAGAAATTAATTGAATGAAGATCCAGTTTAAATGGCTAATTTAAATAGAAACTTTTCAAGTAAAGTTTTTCCTTTGTGGAAAGTTCCCATGTTATAAGGTAAACATAGAATTTATGAAACAGATATCATAGATAGAACGCAGTTTTACATCTTATTAAAATCAATACCATATAACCTAATTGTCTATTATTATTCCATTATTTGGAGTACATGTACACGTATAAATGGTCAAGAACTATGTCCATCTCTGAGACTATCGGGTCATTCACAAATTAGATTATATGTATGTATGTATGTATGTATGTATGTATGTATGTATGTATGTATGTATGTATGTATGTATGTATGTATGTATGTATGTATGTATGTATGTATGTATGTATGTATGTATATGTGTGTGTGTATGTATGTATGTATGTATGTATGTATGTATGTATGTATGTATGTATGTATGTATGTATGTATGTATGTATGTGTGTGTATGTGTATGTATGTATGCATGTATGTATGTATGTATGTATGTATGTATGTATGTATGCATGCATCAATGAATCGTGGCTTCAATAAATATATAATGTCACAATAATTATAAAATTCAAAAGATTAACTTACGGATAAATGTATATCACACATCTTCATTATCATTCATTTTATCTAAAAAAATTTGAGGCAATGAAGTTAAATGTATGGAAGAATCCATTTTGAATTCTTATTCGGAATTCAACAATATATTGTGTTAATATCACACATCGATCAAACAACACCAAAGATTAAGGACTTAAAGGCTTGATATACATTGTGATACCATGCATTTAGTATCTTAATCTTAAAGTATCAGATAATGAATTCTGATCTGAATAAAAATGATTCATCCCTCGTGATAAATGACTCATCGAATATCTGTCACCTACCAGGAAGTGTTTGTCTCTTACAGTGCCAGCTAATCAAAAACTTGTTGATCATAAAGGGGGAAAACATTGAGGTCCTAAACACCCTGTTGATCATTAAGGGGGAAAACATTTGGTCCAAAACACTCTGTTGATCATTAAGGGGGAAAACCTTGAGGTCCTAAACACCCTGTTGATCATTAAGGAGGAAAACCTTGAGGTCCTAAACACCCTGTTGATCATTAAGGAGGAAAACCTTGAGGTCCTAAACACCCTGTTGATCATTAAGGAGGAGAACCTTGAGGTCCTAAACACCCTGTTGATCATTAAGGAGGAGAACCTTGAGGTCCTAAACACCCTGTTGATCATTAAGGAGGAGAACCTTGAGGTCCTAAACACCCTGTTTACTCTCAATCCATGCTTATGGAGACTCCACATGAATTTGTATACTTTAGTCATTGACTGTAAGTTACTTCTTTGGGAGTATAAATTAATTCATTGGTTCGAAAAATACTGTAGACCTTAACAAATATCTTTGTTTCATCAGGAACAGGTGTCACGGTGTCAGGGCTATCGGATTACAGATTAAAGATCACCGATTTTCTGATGAAATATTTTGTATTCCTGATCAGCTCAATTTGATTTGATAAGCCAGGCTTATGATACGAGCTATAAAAGATTATCTGTCCAAATCTGCAAGCCTACTTGGGCTTAAAATTGTTCTGTAAAATACCGAGGAGACCTTTCATTTGATGCTAGATTTAATATCAAATTAATTAGAGTATATCTAGGTGTAAGACAATATAAATTGATATAGGAAAGAGGATCTTGTGTATTAGTCATACATCTGTTAATATCTTCCTTGGATTAAATACAAGCATGAAGTTGTATTAGTCATTAAAGTTAATAGTGATACCTCGAAATACATAATTAACATCAGTTTAAATTTTCAATACTCAGCATTAAGACGATCATTTTTGTTTTAGACACCTTTGTAATATTAAATTCCCATAAACTCGACCATTTATATTTTAGTAACAGTCATGCGTTTGTGTCATGTATGTATGTCTGTATGTATGTACGTACGTATGTACGTACGTATGTATGTATGTATGTATGTATGTATGTATGTATGTATGTATGTATGTATGTATGTACGTACGTGTGTGCGTGCGTGCATGCATATATGTATATATGTATGTACGTACGCATGTATGTAATGTATGTATGCATTATGTATGTACGTACAGAACGTTTGATGCAGAAGTGGGCCTGGTTTTTTAAACTTTTTTCAAAATTGGTCAACTCAACCCAAAGAGGATAACTGACATCACAGTTTTAAATGGTTTACATACATACACAAAACATTTCAGTTGAGGGACCTGGGTTGAGCTTTGATTGAAATATTTTAATTGGTCATCGGAGACACCCATTACCTTAGGATGAAGCTAGTTATTATTTGAACAACCACACTGAACCTACTCACTCTTATGCACGTGTTGTTTTGTGCACTGGTACCAGAAGTGACTATCATTCAGGTCAGTTTATTTTTCCATGCATACTGCGTGTAGATGAATCTTCTAGTCTAATGGCTGACCAATCTTAATCATGCTGAAAAGAGGAGAGAGAAGAGAAAAAACATTTACAGCAAAAAATAAAACTATTATATTTCTCTAATATTTCTTTTATCACCAAAGTCCTGTAAATTTAAGTGTATTTTTTATATATGGAGCAAAGACAACGAATGAACTAGAATCTCCATCGTTCAAATATGCATGTCCATCCACACCCCAACCCTCTGCAATGAAAACAAGCAAAACTGTTGCTTATTTTCCGATCTATTTTCGATCTATTTTGAAAGAAAAATATGTTTCCGATCTATTTGAAAGACAAAAATGTCTACTAAGATGTAATCAGAAGCTGCACATAACAGTACCCCTTGTATCTGGCAGAAATATGTGACACTTCATTTCTCGGTCTTGTCTTTCAACTTTTCCTTTCTCTAAATTCTCTCCACTCCAATCCCCCCACCCACCCCTCCACCCCCACCCCCACCTTCTTCCAGACTTTTGTAAATCTCATTATATCTCCCATTTTCTCCGCGCCACAGGTAACAGCATCTTGGGATATCAGAGAATTTACAATGTAATGTTTTCCTATGTTAAGAACCCTTAATTGTGTTTGACTATCCGTCATTTGTAAAATTGCTTCCTTTGTTGACCGCATAAAGACAGTTGGGGAATGAATATAATATTTCAGACTGAATATCTAATAACGATTAAGAAACACACACTGATGAGAGTTATTAGCCGAAACGTATTTAAACTCAGAAAGACTTTGTTATATAAAACTCAATACAAACTTTGCATATATATATATAAAATAATAATAATAATAATAATAATAATAATAATAATAATAATAATAATAATAATAATAATAATAATAATAATAATTCTGGATCAAAAAGTTAAACAACACCTCAATGTGATTTGTATTTTTCACATTTTCCGCGAAAGCGGTTTTTAGCGTATGTTTATATTTTGACGTTAAACTGTTTACGTGATGTCACCATCTAATTCTTTACGTTCATAATCCACCGATGAAGGCGAATTAGCCGAAAGTATGGAAACTCAGAAAGATTTTGTGTTATATAAATATATATATATATATATATATATATATATATATATATATATATATATATATGTATATGTATGTATATATAATTTCAATCTCACTATGATTTTTAAAAAAATCTTGATTCCAGACTTAAAAAGGTGCTCTTTAGTCAAACTATGTGTATACCGATGAATCTTTACGTAATGTGTACATATACTTGTGAGATAATACCATATTAACATAGGACTTTTATATCCCTGGTGGTACTATAA